>ML785156.1:409792-420721 GCA_009831015.1 Picea engelmannii
ATTTAGATTAGTAATGTTATTTTATTTATGTCGGCTTTAGGCCATTAAAACCTCCTAGTCTCCTATATATACCAAGGAGACATTTTCATTTTGAATCATCTTGTACTTGAACATTGAAGTGGGGTAAAAGGAGGTTTCCCCCTAGAAGAGGCTTATTATCTGATATTATCTCTTTTTCAAGGCGTTGAGTACTTTTCTTAAGGTTTTTCTATGCTATTTTGAAGTTTGGTTCTTAACAATCAAGGTGAATTCTAGGTATTAGGATGATATAATGTTTATGGCACCTAGAGGATTTCCCATAAATCATTTCCTAAGGTTAGAAGGTTCCTTTCAAGGTTGGATAGGAGGATTGTTCCATGAAGAAAACTCTCTAGGTACTATCAAGGTGAACTCAAAGGTTGGACAAGGGAAAAGGAAAGGTTGCTAAAATGTCCGACCTTAATGAAATGGACAAAAACTTAAATGATCAAATATGTAAGGTTAGAAAATAATACCTTGATAACCCTTCCAAGTGGAGTGTTTCACCCTTTTTTGACCTTGTAGTATCCCTCATCTACTAGCGAACCTTGAAAATTGCTTATCTGTCCCTTGAAAAACAATAAAATTCACTCAAAAAATGAACAGATACACAAATAACTCCTTAAACAAGTTTTCTCATTAATATCCAATGATTTGAAATGAGAGAGGATTCTTCCTTTTATTGGTAAATATCATCCTAAAATACAACATAATACAATGTTCTAGCTCAATACCATGAGCTCAAAACCATTATCGGGCCAGTCAAAACAATGGAGAAATACAATAAATCATCTAGAAAATCCCTTAAAATCCTCCAAGAGCCAAACAAACCTCAGGAATGGGAAAAATACAATGATAAATTCCACACATGTGGGATAGAGAGAGAATGAAGGAGGTGTGCCCATCAAAAATAATTTCATCGTCTCATCAAAGAGTGAAGAGAGGGGTCCAACGTGGTCCAAATACCTCCAATGTCAACCCACTAACTCCCTGGAACCAAGGAGTGGTCCAAATTAGAAATAACGACCTCAAAGTGATTAGGGAACCTCTCGCATGTGTGATCCATCCAAGTTAAACAATCAAGATAAATGGAAGATGTTGCCTCATCTAGGTTGGTGCTCCTCATGTAATCAACAATAAATGGTGCAACATCATGAAAAGGTCAAAATAACCACCTCCATAATCTATAACCAACCCCTACAATACATTATTTACTCCCACGTGTACTCCTAGGAGAGATAGAAAATGCATGAGTTTGAATTCTACGTCCAACTAAGAAAGGAAAATGAATCTGAGTGGTCCATGTGGCATGTGTGGTGACATGGCATCCTTATCATGGATCGATGCACTATCATGGATCCCAATATAGTGACACACATCCAAAGTAGTACACAGATCCCAATGTCTATAGATATGATCATATATGAGTACATGGATCCCAATCTCGTGTCACAAATGTCAAAGAACAATACACATATCCTAATGCATAATACCCACTTGAAAATAAAAGTCTATCATTTTAGCAAGTCATTAGATGGCAACACCTAGTGCCATCCCTTAACGCAATATAACATACAAGGGTTAGTTTTAATACTTACCTAAGTCTTACCAAGTGGAACAATATTAACCATTATACATGCACCAAGTCCTACAAAGACTCATATTTCCCAAGTACCTAGGTAAATGATAGGAAAATATGGATAATAATGATGAAAGTATAGGGAAATAAATTTATGTGATGAGCCTCAAAGTCTTAGACATGCATAGGAGTTTTTATTCATTTGTTCATTCATCCAACTTTCATGAGATATGAATTTTTTTATATAATAGCCTTCAAGAGTGAGCTTAGCATTGAGTTACATATCCTCAACACTATCTCTTACTATCCCTTTATGTATTTTTCTTGAAGTGTTCAATTTATCAAACAAGTCCTTCTTTAGATATCCATAGACAAGCTATGGACCAAATGCATGTTGATCAATAATTTAGTCACCTTTATTTTCGCACTCCTGGAATAATAATAATAATAATAATTGATATAAGAAGAAGAAAATTTCAAATGATTATAATTTTGTTGCGTAACCCTCAGTCTGAAGTTCATCACACATTTTTTGTATTCAAAATCTGAGTTTGTATGCTCAAGATATCCAAGTGTTTGTCTAATCGCCCCAAAAGTGTTTCTTCCATGTTCAACAACGCTAATTTTTCTTGGAATCGTGTCAAGTTTCTTGTAACCACGTATTTTCTTGAAACTAAAATCTTCAAACCATTAATATCTTGGGACTAATCTCTTAATCTCTTAGAATATGTTCCTTTTTTTAATTTCTTGGAACTCAACATTTTCTTGGAGCTACATTACTCCACTATTCTCCACTCTTCCACACTTTTATGTGTTCCTCTCTTGTTCCTCCTCTATTATAATCTATTACACAATTATTTCTCTCCTTTTCCCCTCCACTCCTCTCTTCTCCATACTTAGGCTCTTTTCAAAATTCCTTACACCCTCCTTCTCTTCTTTTACTTTTCCATACTTAGATTTTTCTCCTTATCCCTCAATTTCCCCTCTCCATACTCCTTCCCCTCTTCCCATTCTTAGATTTATTTATTAATATCCATAAACAATGGTTTCACTCACATCCATAGGTTCCCACCCATTATACCTCTATTCCCCCTTTATATGCAACCCTCATTTTCTCCTCCTTGCATCACCCTTACCTCACCCCCTTTATCTGTGACCCTCATTTTCTCCTCCCTCTTCCCCATACTCTTCAACACTTCAAATTTTTTTACCCCTCCTTATCTATCCTCTCACATCACCACTATGGGTTCACTCCCATTATTCCTCCACAAACCCCTAGACCCGAAAACCGACCAACTTGCCTCTCTATCCTGCCTCATGACCTCCCTCCATTCTCTCACCCCATCTTCCCATACTTAAGTTATCTTTTAAAATAATTCCAAGACCTATTAACCAATGAGATTATTACATATGGAAGTGAATGGAATCATGACACATGTATATTGAATCACCGATGACATGGATGTTGACTCATTGTTGACTGGGCATTGACTAGTTCTTGGTGGATGATGACTAGACAATCAAAATTTTAATTAATTAATGAATTTTCTAAGGTTCAAGCCTCCACGTTTCCATAGTCTCCATATGCTTAAAATCAAATGTATGGTAAATTTTTTAATATATACACAAAATATCATCACCACAAATGCATGTGGTATATGTATTATAAAATAAAATGTCAATTTTTTAAATGGAGGAGGGGAATTTGAATGAAGGGCTAAGATTAACCCATGAGTTGGATGAACAACTCTTGAGCAACAAACTTATGGAGGTCATATATTGAGATCCGAGAGTCGGATTTGGACATAATATAGCTAATTATAAATGTAGTTCAAAGAGGAATATGATGGAACATGTTTCAAGAGCTGAAATTGGCCATGATTCTCTTTAAAATTGAAAGAACAGTCAAGTATATTTTTATGTTTTAATGGTAAATTTGTTTAGAACCTCGACTTCCCAGGACTATAACTTGAGATCCAAAACTCTAATATTGATCAGGATTAGTCATTGGAAAATTGAGATGATAAATATTGCATCTAAAATGGTTTCCATGGTTGAAAGGTCAAACATCTTTCCTAGAAAATTAAAATGCAATCCTCTCTTTTAAAAGGAATCCAATTAAAATTTTCAAAATAAACATTTATTAAAAAAAAAATTCTTAAATAATAAAAAGATCCCATTTCAAAGAAATAATGTCAATGATACAAATTAATTAATTATGATTCAATGAGACGCTAATTAAAGTGATTATTTCGAGAAGAAAATCATATGGAAAAGTCAAGAAGAGAAAATCCTAACTACCTGAACAAATTAGAAGATTAAATTTTAAAAAGAAACAGAAGACTCCATCAAGGGGTTAGAAGAGGGTAATCAAGAGATCATAATAGAAGGTTCAAACCATCAATATGAAGCCAATATTATGATCAGAAAACATATATCTCCATCTTCTCCATTCGTTTTCATCTTCTACACTATTTTCTCAAGGCTTTATGCTTGTATTTTTGAACCATGTATAAGGTTGAGTCTTGTGTGTCTTTCTTGTATTCTTCAAATACTTATTCTATATAATCTCATGGAATATTTACATCCATATATGTGACTGTCATATGTATTCCAGGATTGTATATTGGACTCAGTGAGATTTATTCTTCTATTTGAAATTTTTCATTTATGAACACTAGTCAATTGGTTTGCTGAGATATTTTGTATTGTTGAATATCTTTGTGAATAAAACTCGATAGACAACTTTTTGGGGGAATTTATTTAATGATTTCTATGATCTTCAAATTTATGAGTGTGATATTTTTAGAGTCCTCCTATTGGGCCCGAGATATGATTGGTTTTATGATAGTAATTAGATACTTTTGTCGAATGTATATATGTGTTTTTCATGTTTTGGAGAAGCTTTTTGAAGAATGTTGTGCCAAAACTCTATGATCTACACTAGGTATGCATAATTCGTGTTTTATGTTGATATTGAGTATAATTCATTATGTTTTTATGTTTCCAAGAACCCAATTCACATTTTTTGGTGTTACAGGGAAAAATTGCATCATGTTTCTGCTTCCTGTACTCCATTCGACACTATTACAGGCAACTAACTTAAATATTAAATTGTGGGAGAATGAAGTTGAATTTGGAAAATCCGACACATGGGTTTTGTATGTAATATGCCCAATTAGGTCCCATGGAATTTGTTTCCTAAAATTTGGAATGGATTAAGAGAAGTTCGTGGTTTTCAATTCTACATCTGGTACTCCATCCGACACTCTGTCCTACACAAAAACAATGGGTGATTTGGCGGTTATGGTATTGGCGGCCAATGATGGGAAAATAGGGAACATGGGTTTTGCTCATGATTTCCCCCTCTAGCTACTAGGTTCTTGACAACTCGGTTTGGGCTATTGAGCAGGGCGATTATTGGCTTGCTCCATTTCGGCAGTTAGGGCACCATTAATATAATTTGTTATTTTTAGAGGTGGTTCGACCCTCCAGTGGTCGACCACTTGGAATGTAAATATTATAAATACCACCGTGGTGGTCATACAATATGGAAGTAGTAGAATAAGTTGTGTGTTAGAGGGAAAAGACAATTTCCCTCTATTCTGCCAGAATTGTGTAAAACCCGTGTTTTCAATTTTAATGGTGAATTTGTGTTGTTGAAGTTCGTGGTGTGCCTTTGAAGAGTAACCACGACTACTAGGGGTCCCACTAGCAGTCTGGGTAACTATCTTATGAGTTTATTTGTGAATTAGATAGCGTAGATGCATTTTTATTTTATTTCCTGTACATGAAATGATATTTTACTTCTTTGTTATTTAAATTTGTTGTTTGTGATTTAATTGGTTTAGCTTAATTTTTGCAGGTTATTATGAGGATTTTTGTTAATATGAAATGAGTTATTAGTTAGTACAAGCAAGATTGCAAGCTTAGACACTAACCCTTGTATGTAATTAGAAGATAGCTAGAATTTCCACATGCTGAAATAAAGTCTAAAACAGAGCTTTAGAACATAATTTTAATTCGTGTTTTCCTTGACAGAGCTTCGGTGGATGGATAGCATTAGATTTAGTTTTTATTTGCAGATTTCTTATTCAATTGTTATTTAGTCTTTGCTCATCTAGTTGTTGATTAAATTTCTTATTTACTTATTTGTTATGTGCTAGCATAATGTTTAATTCCTGTTTATAAGCATTTCCCTTTTTACAATTTGAATTGTTAATATAGAGCTAGTTTAGTTTATTTTATGCACTTTCTTTCATAGATCTAGGCTACAATTTCAATTTATAGTTAATGATTGAGTTTAGTGTAGTATGAGTTTGCTTATATTAGTATAAAATGAATTTGAATTTCATAGATTAGAAGATAGTTTCTGGCTTTCATAGATTAGAAGAAGGTTTTCTTGCTTTCATAGATTAGAAGATAGTTTTATTGTTGTTGTAGGATAGATAGTCTTCTTTCTTTGTTAGATTAAAGAGTAGTTTGCTTATCATATATTAAGGATTAGTTGTTAGTTACTCTTTGCTTTCAATTTAGTAGATTTTCTTTTGTATTAGAAATAGTTGTGAATATTAGTTTAAGAAGAGGGTTCACTTGCCTGTTAGCTTAGTTAGTTTCTTATTGAGTAGTCTTAATTAGTTTACTTGTTGTAGAAGTTATCTTAGGTTAATTAGTTGTTTACTTGCTTTAGTAGGTTAGTTGTTTACTTCTCTATCCTTTCTTTGATAGTGTAGTTTCTTGTTTATTTACTTGCTTTCACAGTATAGTTGCTTATTGAATTTAAGTAGGCTAGTTGAAGTAGTTTGATGTTGCTAGTTGCTTATTAAATGAATAGTTTACTTTTTGCTTATTGTAATGATTGAGTTAGTTTACTTTAAGTAGGGTTTTCATTTTCTTTCTTAGGACTATCCATTGATCCTTTATTCAAAGGCTACTTAGGGTACATAGTTTGAATTCCTTAGTAGGGTTTGATCATTAGATAGCTTTTCTTGAGTAGATTAGCCCTTAGATAGCCACTTCCTTAGTTAGACTATACTACTACCAGCCCTTCTACCTTGGCATATGTTTTGCTACAACTCTAAGTTTACTTCCACTGGGTTGACAATTTAATTGAGGGTTTTTAGTGTGTTTTTAGTGCATATAGAAGACCCATCACCTCCTATCAAATTATTTTAAGTATTGAATGTAGAACTCATTTAAAGTTCTTTCAAATGATCAGAAATATTTTCTCCTTTTTGTTGTGCGAAGATATGGATGTATCCTCTACTTGTATGTGATCTGGAGGGATGCATAAGTGATGTTAAGTATACATATATTATGATATTTAAGTCTTTCGTCAATCCTTTTATTGTTGAGAAGTTACTTGTTGGACATATGGAGCAAATCTGGTTATCACAAACCATTTCATATACAAATCAATTAAGTAAAGATATGGGGTTTTTTGTCTATCATTCTCTCTAATTCAATATATTCAAGATATATCTTTCAGCCAGATAGGAGTACCACCTATATAAAAATGTAAGGGGATTCATATCCTCATAAGGTTGTTGTTTGGAACTTAAACGATGTCTACAGCAACATTTTTGGCAACCATACTGGGGAGAATTTTTTTTTCAAGATATATGAGGCATTGTTTCAAATTTAATTGAAGAAATAGATTCGACATGGTTCAAAGATTTAAAAATAAAACTCAAAAAAAAAATATTGTTTTAGAAAGAATGGATTTATAAAAATATTATTTAGAAATATTTGAATGACCTCAAAAAGACCCAAGAGAAATCAAATATTTGGGGGGATGAAGTTCCTGGTGATTCCATTGAAATAACTCTCAAATGCCCTAGAAATGCCATTGAAAGGATTCAAATATCAAGAAGATATATAGTATGACTCCTCTAAGGATTTTATTTCATGTCATGATGTTCCTTTACCTTCTTCACCTAGCCTACCAATGGATTTATAAGATTCAACAAATGGAAGATTTATTCAAAGAAGGAGGTGATTGCATAGAATTAGAAGTAGATGTTCAGATGTGTGATATTCCTATTAAAAACAATTCCACATGTTTTGGAAATTCTTCAGAAGATGGAGATAATCATTTGTTTAGATTCAAAAGTATATGTGATTTTTTCAATCTCATTGAATACATTGTTACATGTCAATTATTTTTACAAAATCTGTGTGGGGATGCTCTTGAATGGTACAATTTATTGCTTCCTAGGACCATTACCAATTGGGATGTGTTGGAAACTTCATTTTCTAAAACATTTTTCCACCCACCCTCTCCCATGTTGACACAATAAAATGGATATTTTAGCCTTTCATACACACCATATGAAGATATTTCAAGAAACAAATTTGAAAATGATATTGATGAGCCTCTACCAAATGCACAAGATGATTTTAGCCAACATACTTATGTGGAAAATATTGCAATAGATTACAAAAATCCACAAGAACACTGGAAGAAAGAAGAATTGGTGAAAAAAAAATAATCTTGGTAATAACGATGGGAAATATTGTCATTCCATGAAGGAAGAATGATTTCAAGACATTTCCATTGAATCAAGAATCTTAGATGGGGTCGGTAATGAGGAGAAACATGAAATTATTCTCATATTAGAAACTTCGCATCCAATCAAAGACAACAACATTCTTGAGAAACCAAGAATTGATTTCATTGAATCATAGTTCCAAATCATTGTTGGCCAAGAAATGCAATCATATTTTGGCATGGGGGATTCACCTTGTTGACCAATATCTTATCACGTTCATTCATAAAGGGGTTTTTTTAATTTTGAAAAATAAACTCAATATATTGTAGGTATTTGGGGGGGGGGGGGGGTTCAACAAAAGGATTTTGGGAGGTATTTATGAATATCTAATGAAATTAGGGTATTCTTTAATATCCCATGAATGCAAGAGCTATGTCACATGTTAACTGAGTGAAGACCCTGTGGATTTTGGTTACATCTGCCTTAGTTTTTCCTCAACACACTTTGGACATACCTATGATTCTTTGGTACTAGCCTCGATATGTTTCACAGTTTTGGAGTTCATTCCATAGATCAGATGGATGCTTGAATAACTCCATTGGAAATATACCTACACCTAAAAGTGTCTCTTTCCTCCAAGTAGGATAGGGTAGCTATATCTTTTTTTTACATATATTTCTTCTTTAGTCAAAGTTTTTCACAATAAATCAGTGGCTAAGTGGAGGTTATATTTGAAGATAGATCCATAGAGGAAGAATTAAAAGAATCCATTTTTAATATGACTCCATATCCCAATAGATAAGGAATATCGTCTTCAGATTCTTATGTTCTCTGCAACCCACGGGGGGTTAATGTCCCACAGTCGGAGCCAGTTGTTGATAAAAAAAATTGTCACCTCTGTTTTCCCACTCCTTGAATAATAAAAAAAAACTTGATATAAAACGAAGAAAAATTCAAAATATTATAATTTCATTGCGTAGCCCTCAGTCTTAGCTTCATCACACATTTTTTTTATTTAAAATATGATCTCATATACTCCATATATCTAGGTTTTTGTCTAACCGCCCAAACAGAACTTCTTTCATGTGCAACAAAGATAAATTTTCTTGGAACCATGTATTTTCTTGGAACTAAAATCTTGGAACCATTTTCTTGGAACCAATAATCTCTTGGTACTTCTCTCTTAATATATTATAATAATTTCCTTTCTTTAATTTCTTGGAACTCGACATTTCCTTGGAGCTACATTACTCCACTCTTCTCCACTCTTCCACACTTTTATGTGTTCCTCTCATGTTCCTCCTCTCTTATACTTTATTCCACACTTAGAATTTTTCTCCTTTTCCCCTCCACTCCTCTCTTATCCATACTTAGTTTCCTTTCCAAATTATCTTCTTTTAAAAATTCCTTCAACCCTCCTTCCTCTCCTCTCTCATTTTTTCATTGTTAGATTTTTCTCCTTATCCGTCAATTTCCCCTCCCCATACTGATTCCTCCCCTCTTCCCATACTTAGATTTATTTATTAATATCCATACATTGCAAGTTAAATCACCTCCACGATTTCCCAGCCCTTATACATCCATCATTTTCTACTCCCTATGCCACCCTTACCTCACCCCCTTTCTCCGTGACCCTCATTTTCTCCACTCGCTTCCCCCTTGCTCTTCAACACTTTACATTTTTCTACCCCTCCTTATCTCTCCTCCCTCATCACTATAGTGGGTTCACTCACCTCCAAATTTTCACTCCCCTTAATCCTTGACACCCCCGTCAAGCCAGAAACCTACCTCTCTCTCCTCCCTCACAACCGCCCTCCATTCTCTTGTATCATCTTCCTTAACTTATGTTTTAAACTAATTACAATACCTATTAAACAATGAGAATATGACATATGGAAACGAATGGAATGATGACATATGACAGTGAATGGAATCATGACACATGGATGATGAATCACCAATGACGTGGAAACCGACAAATTTTTTACTAAGCGTTGACTAGTGCTTGCCGGATGATGACTGGGAAATAAAAAATTTAACTAATTCATGAATTATTTATGGTTCGAGCCTCCAAGTTTCCATAGTATCTATATGCTTCAAATCAAATGTATGGTAAACTTTTTAATATATGCACCAAACTCTAAACACCACACATTCATGTGCGATATGTATTATAAAATAAAAATTCAAATTTTTAAATGGAGGAGAAATTTTTTAATGAATAGCTAAGATTAACCCATGAGTCTGATGAATGCCTACTGAGCAATGAACTTATGGGGGTCGTATCTTGAGATTTTGGAGCCAAATTTGGAAAAAAATATACCTCATTGGAAAGGCAATTCGATGAGAAAGAAGATGGAATTGGTTTCAATGGATGAAATTGGTGATGATGCTCTCATAAATTGAAAGAAAAATCAACTATATTTTTATATTTTGCTAGTAAATTTGTTTAGAACCTCGACTTCTTGAGGCTATAACTTGAGATCAAGAATTCCAATTCTTTCTCAGGAGGACTCGTTGGAAAGATGAGATGATTAATATTTAACATGAAATGGTTTCCATGGATAAAAGGTCAAATATCATTCCCACAATATTAAAATACAATCCTCTCTTTTAAAAGGAATGCATTTCAAAATAAAAGTTTATTTAAATTTTTTTTATTAAAGAAGAAAAATAGCCCACTTTGAAGCACAAATGTCAATGATACAAATTAATTAATGAGGATTCAATGAGGAATTAATTAAAGTGAGTATTTAAAAAAGAAAATTGTGGAAAATTCAAGAAGAGAAAACCCTAATTGACCTACAATACTGTAGACAAAGCCAAAAACATTCATAGAGA
>ML785156.1:428857-450643 GCA_009831015.1 Picea engelmannii
AAGCATTCCGTGGTTTTCTCCCGATTTGGGTTTCCACGTAAAACACTGGTGTACTGTTCATGTGTGTGATTGTTTATTTATTACTGCTCACTTTTGGATAATAATTCTACATTGATATAACATTTGAAGAAAAAGGATTATAACTACGTTATTACTGATTCACCCCCCTCTCAGTAATCCAACAAAATAAGTAGCCTTTATATAGAATAGGGTAAAAAATACAATGGTTCTGATCAAAGTGGACCAAATATAACTAACCAACAACTGTAAAAGGTCCCAAAGCCTAACATTTATCTTAGTTGACCAACCCCTGGTCGACGGGACTTGTTCCTAACATCCCAGACCACGATGTTCCCCATCGGGCCTTTATGGTGAAGTGAAATGCATCCAGAATGAGGTGCACCTTTATGGTAGCACACAGTTTTTCTTCCTCAAGATGTGTTCTCTCCTCCTTGGGGAGTACACCTTCCAACCTTCGAATTCCTCCCTATTTAATCCTAAAAGTGTCCTAACTTATGTGAGAAACTACGGAATTGCTGAGACATGGAGAAATTTGATAGCCATTTATCTTGGGCTATAGTTTGACCCTTGTGACCCACCAAAAAGGAAGTGTGTTTCTTAGTGAAAGTAGTGATGGTGTGTGTATCCATCATTGTGTCCTAAAGGAGAGGTGGTTGGAAATTTTCAACCAACTCAGAGAGGTTTGAGATGGTGACCTCTTCTTCCAAGAGTGGAGCTTAATAGCATTTGATACTTTTCACATTTACCACGTTGTGAATACCCAATTGTGGAGGAAAGTTGAGACGATAAGAATTGTCTCAAACTTATTGCAAAACTATGTAAGGACCATATTAGAGTGGATTTAGCTTGCGATAACAATTGTAATGAAATCATTGGATCTCCTTGTAAAATGATCCAAGAAGAAATCAATGTCCACCCACCTATTCCACTAGCTCAAAACAGGGATTTCCACCTTGGCATTTTTTCTAAATATTTTCGAGGCCTAAACTACTGGGGTTGTTTTGAGGCCCTAAACAAAATGTTTTGGTCCTGTCACAATCACACTATAGTATTTATCCACAGTGTGATGGTAAAATGTGTATTCCTCATATAGACCTTTAAAATGAGGTATCTTGCACCCAAAACGAATATCGTATGCAAACATTACACCCTTGGGAAGTTGACATACCAACTTACCCCATTGGAGCTCACATGAATTTTGGGGTTTCATCTTCCAAGGATAAGGTTTTGGATTTTACTTATGTTAAAAATGCCTCTAGAACCTCATTGTAAACATCTTCATCTTATTACGAATGAGTGTATACATCACATATCTTGTCATAGATAAGCTTCCCCCATTCTAGCGAGTCATTAACTTTGTAATTTTACAGTTTTTGTACATTATCACATTAATAAAAGGTGTGAATTATTGTATCTTTGTGTTTCTTGGAATGTATCTCTGTATTTATTTATTATATATATTCCTTCATTTCATTCTCAAAATAATCTAAATCAGTGGTAGCAGAGTAGGCTACACCTTTTCATTTCTTAGTGCATATCCTAGACAAGGCAAGGTATAGAGAGTTATGTATTGAGCTAGTTTATCTTGAGGACAATTTCTCTCACCAGCCCAAGAGGCATCCCATGGAAGAAGAGAAGACAAACGAGGAAGCATAATATCTGATCAAGTTGTTTCTCACTGAATCCCTCGCGCAACAGAGGAACAAGATGTTGGAGAATTTTTCTCAAATCCTTCAACGATTGATGACAATAACATGAGCATCTGCATCAAGCAGTCACATTGGAGACACTACCCCATTCAAGGTACAAGTTGATTTTCATATTTCTGTATTTGAAGGTCATATCGATGCAAATTCTTTGGATAAAGGGTTAAATTTACTAGAAGGTTATTTCTCCATTCATAATTTTTTCGACATAGAAGAAATCACCTTTGAACTCCTTAAGGCTCTCCCCCATGTAAAACATTGGTTGGAAACTTATTGGGAGAAAAATTCAACAGAGGAGTCTAGAATATTTGGGGTTGAGCCCACTTGGGTTTTTTTTTGTGGATGTGTTTAAGGAGAAATATTACCCTATGGGAAACTATGATGACTAGTACATGAGATGGACCATGCTACATCAAAATCATGAACAAACAGTTTCAGATTTCACAAATACCTTCCATACCTAACACACCAAGATGGGTATCAAAGACTCTAAGAAATGTAATGAATCTTATATTTACACACACACAAAAAAAAATTGTTAAACAACTTCTTGGTGGAAAAAGGGCTTATAGTCATGCAACTATGTTGTCAATTGGTTAGGAAATTCTATAAGAATACTTCACTTTAAAGTTCCATTACAAATTTCTTGATACAACTCTGAAATTCCATAGACACCATAAGGTTTTCCTGTTCGTGACAAGCATAGAAGGTTATGAGGAAAGGTCCCCAAGTTTATTAGGTAACTCCCTTAAGTATACCTATAGGCTTCTCATACATGATGTAACTCATTTTTATAAAATAATAGAAGCCTTAAAGTTCATGCACATATCCACCTATGGTGTTATGGCAGGAATGTCGTATTGAGTTAATAATTGTAACAGACCGGGGGGGGGGGTGGTCGGATTTTCTCTTACACCAACCAGCTAACCTAACTACCAGGTCTTGGTTAATTTGTAGTTCTTTAGAAATGATGGTTGATGGCATGAAAGTACGAGATTCCAAAGGCCAGTGGGATGCTGATAGCTAGGATCTAACTATTGTCTCAGATTTACATAGGGTGGAAAATAATGGTTTAACTCGAGTTATGGTGGTGTCCCATCGAAATCCTTCTTTAAGTGTCCAAGAAGGATTACTGTCACCAAAGTTTATATTTATGTAACTTCATTTAAGGGTGCCTACGAATTACCTTGTAGTTACTGGCTCCATACCCGAAGGTGTCATATTCACTCTGCCATTGTCACATGACAATCCATCCTTCACACTCCCTGCATTTACTATGAGGTGACAAGGTGCCACTTAGGGTTAGAATAGGTTTGTTGCTTTGTCATTCCTGAGTCTTCATGAAGAGGTTTGACATACCCCAATTTAAGAGGAGAAAATTGTCATGAGTGAAGGGGGTTGCCCATGGTGTAACTACTGGCACAACCCTCGGCTCTGGTAATTCTTCTAAAACACACTATCGAGATAGATAAACAACTCGGCGATGTAAACCTTTAGAATTAATGTTAGGTGTTCTGTTGTTTTCGTTAGTTTCTGTAGTGATTTCCTTTCTTCTATTGTGCTCTACCTTGCAGCGATTTCTCTGCAAAACTTTCGAAACGTTTCTTGTTGTCCTAGGAAAATGATTTCCTCCTTGGGATTGTCAATATCCATTCCTGGTTTGGTATTTGGATCCCTCTGTAGTATTCGCCAGAGTCTTTAGGAGTTAGGGTTGTTTGACGCATACACCTCTCCTCCAATAAGTGATGCACCTCGGTTTTTCTCTTTATTTTACAAAGTTTCATAGTGAAAAGCCTAAGTCACAGTATACATACCTACTTTTTTTTTTGTTATTCTTATTATCATGTTTCTAAAAGAATCTTGCAGAGGTAGGTTGGTTCTGTATAAGGTTCAAAAGGATGTCGACTCTTTCGTTTTGATAGGTAATATGTCATATTTTCTTTTTTCTTCCCCGAAATGGATGGAGTCATTATCTTGTAGATTTACCAGGCTCTCGGTTGGTCCCTCTATTATCATTTTCATCTTTTGTTTCCATGATACCCTAAATAATTTAACTGGGAATGCTGTAGCACAACTTTCCATGTGTATCACGAAGCTATGTCATCTTGACGGGGTGGTAGTTTATCTCCGTACTTTGAAAACCATAGTGAGATGACTTTGCTATTACTGTTGATTTTGGTATGTTTATTTGTTACAGTTTTTGATTCAGAACTGATTTAGACTTAACCCTTTAATCATCTTGATATGTTGTGTGAAACATCTATGGTATTACTTCAGATTATTCTTATAGAAAAGTTTGTATTGTTTTCAAAGTGATGATTTTGTTATAAGACTTGTTATTGTCACTAAAGTTGGGCCTTGTTGTTGCGAGGACCCATCAGAGATGGTACTACATTCTCCTCCCTCAGCACAAACATCTAGATAGATAGTAGGCGATGGGGCAAGGATTCAAACCCATACATGAACAAGGTAAGTATTTTCTTGAGAGGGGAAACCTCGGTTTAACTCCTATAGTCTTATTAAAATCTACTTCTTCTGGATTCTTATTTATTGAATAAAGTCTAAAATTTATTGGATTTGATTTATGTGCAGGGTATCTACCCACACAAATCCCAGATACCCACCACTGCCCCTGCGCAAAAGGTATTTAGGTTTCGAACCTTTCACCCCTCGGCTAACTCTACAAGTTCTATCGTTGACTAAGGGAATCATGATTCAACTAGCTCTATCGTATCTAGCTTTGTGTCTACTGTAGTGCTTGTTGGAGCAAACCCTTGGGTCATCCTTCCATTAATGGAATAACACCAGTTCCTATATAAGAATTGAATCTGTAAATAAGTAAAGAGTCTGGTCGACTGTATAATATACTTCATTTTCTTTAATTATTAAAAGACAGCCTATTCAAATTCGTTTGAAAGTTAATCTGTGTCATAGAAATTCTGTCTTTTGAATTCGAACGGTGTACTTATTATTTGTGTGGTTTGACTTTATACTATACCATTGGTCTACCCCTTCATAGAAAGAAAAGAGTTTCCAAAGTTTAACAATGGATTTACTGTTATGTTTGGCCTTCTGTGTTTGGTTTTAAAAATTGAATGATCATATATCGGTTGTTTCTTTAACTAGAGCATTCCCAGTCTTTCACAATTTAATTCCCATTATGACTGTGTGTCTGTCAAAGATTTATCATATTCGGAGCATAGGAGAAACTTCTTACTAAAACATACATGTGTATAGTTATATACACGTGTTTGTCTATGTAGTCATTAGATTTCCATATTTCTTTATCATGCCTACCAATAGTAATTACATATATACTTGTTATCAATATATTGTGAAATTCTATTGACTCAGCGTGGCTCAACATCTATATGAAGTGGCAGATAGTGTCCCTAATTCATTTATACATCTAAATTTGCACTTGCTTAAAATACTTACTTCATGTATTTAGATTAGTTTCAATCTGTTCATGCCTGGATGTAGACACCAAAAGTTTCGATGTACAAGAAATACCTCTATTTTAATGGAAATCCAACTACAGAGAGAAGTTACCTCCAGAATTTAATCACACAAATCCATTTGATTATTCGAGGAGGAAATCAAATAAATTCCTAGTTTTCTTATTGATTCTAATTCAATCATAAGGGTTTCCCAGAAAGTGATTTCAGAAATAATTTATAAAATTGTTTTGTAGGAATTTGTACTGAACATATTCATATAATCGAACAATTTTTTCTCAGACTATTATATCCATATAGACTTTAATAATTACGCTACTTCTGTAACTAATTCCTTCCACAAAGATATAAATAATTCAATTTAGATGCGACTCAAAACCTCTCAATCGACATGTGGTAAATCAAACAGATGTATTACAACAATTAGAAGTAAACACTCAATCAAAGAAGGGAAGATTGCATATCAGAAGTAGCTCCCTGGAAGACAAAAGGAACAACCACGTTCCTCCCAACTGTAGAATGGGGAAGCCAAACTACATGCCCGATTCACCCCCTGTCCTAACCATGAACCCATGAGGGTGAACTCAGAACCTCCTCCTCAGAAATATCTCTCAGTTTCCGTAGAATACTCTTGCCTCACACTCAATTAGTAGTGTTCATAACAGCAAGAAAAAAAAACATTAGTCTCCTTTCTCACATACTCGGCAGCATCGTGCCTCCTCACATATGCTATTTATCAATAAAATCTTTTTGCCTAAGTCTTTTTCCATCCCTTGGGAATTTTCGCATCTTTCTAAATCCCTGATTTTTATGGTCTGCCAATGGCCAAATCCTTGATTTGCCACTTGTAAAAATCATCCCATAGGTAGTTCCAACATGTTCCCCACTCATGGAGTCATGGTCAACTAAATGTAACATGGCTATTCCATTTGTCCTCCTGGAATAAATAAAATAATATTCAATTTACTTACAAGTGCCATAGTCAAATAGTTAGTCAGGTCATATTAGGTCTCTACCCAACAGTCATAATAATTAATTACAATTCATCAAATTCGAAATTTGGATTTTCCATAAATGGAAAAAAAATTCCAAATTTGAATTTACTAAAAATGGAATAGTTTTCTAACAAATTTTTAATTTTGAAAATACTTTATTTTTGGGGATGTCACATCCTTTCCCCCTTCAATAAAACACTGTCCTCAATGTTCGTTCCTTTCTGGGAATAGGATTGGATGAGATTTCCACAAATCTCTCTCCAACTCCCAACTGGCCTCCTCGGGACTAAAGTGATTCCATTGCACTTTTACCTGAGCGATGGCTCTGGTCCAAAGTGCCATTTCTCTCTGGTCTAGAATGCGTAGGGGTTTCGCCTGAAATTTGCCTTCTGGTTCCACATGCACCAAGTTCTAATCAATCATATGAGTAGGGTCATGAACATACTTTTTCAACAAGGAAACATGAAATACATTATGAATTCTTAAATTCGTTGGGAGTGCAAGTTGGTAAGCTAGGGTTCCAATTCGAGATAATATCTCGAACGGCCCACAAAACCTGGGTGCCAACTTGGCACAGTTCCTGAGTTTTAGTGAACTCTTTTAGGCTTTGACTTTTAAGTAAACATGGTCTCCCACTTGAAATTCTAAGTGTCTTCTTTTCTTGTCCGCATAGCTTTTATGTCTGTCCTGTGCCTCTTTTAAGTTCTGTTGCACCCTTCTTACCATACTTTCCATTTCTTGGAGCATTTATGGCCCAACCATGACTCGGTTAACTGGATCGTCCCAACTAATTGGCGTCATGCACTTTTTGCCATATAGTACCTCGAAGGGGATCAATTTAGCCAAAGTTTGGTACCCATTGTTATATGCGAACTCTACCAAGTGTAGGTAGTCTTCCCACTTACTCGGTTTGGTCCTTACGTGCATGCAGAGAATATCTTCTATGATCTGATTTGTTCGTTCAATCTATCCACCCATTTGTGGATGGTAACTTATGCTGAAATTCAAATTAGTATTTATCCCTACAAACAATTCTTTCCAAAAAGTGGATGTAAATTTTACGTCTCTATCTAAGATCACCATTTTAGGAACACCATGCAATCTAGAAAATTATTTCATAAATATTTCAGCGATATTTATAGCTTTAAAAGTAGATTTCATAGGGATAAAGTGTGCCAACTTACTAAGTTTATTGATTACAACCATGATAGAGTCATTCCATTTCTTAGTTTTGGGAAAACCTATAATAAAGTCCAGCGATATGGTCTCCCATTTCAATTCTAGTATTGGTAATGGTTGTAATAGGCTATCTAGATGCTGGTGTTTGGCCTTTACCTGCTGACAATCCTGGCACCTAGCCAAGTATTCTTTTGTTTCGCCTTTCATATTAGGCCAATAGAAATTTTTCCTTACTGTTTTTTATCATCTTCTGGTATCTTGGATGACCAGAATAAGGTTTCTTATGCACTTCATCAAGGAATGTTATCTTTAACTTTGCTGAATCAGGTATGTAAAGTCTATTTTTAAATTGTAGTAACCCATTTTTATCGATACTCATGTCTGGTTTGTCTGAGTTTGTTGTAGTGTCATGTAATTATGCCACTAACTTAGTGTAATTTTCCTCATTAATACCTGTTGTCCTTATTCTCTGTTCTAGATCGCTTTCTGCCCTGCTTATGTTTATCTCAAATATCTTGTGGACTCTTCTGCTTAGAGCATATGCTACCATATTTTCCTTACCTTTGATATGTCTTACCTCAAAGTTGAATTCACTCAAAAAGGCTAGCCACCTTGCTTGCCTTGCATTAAGATCTGGTTGGTTAAACAGGTACTGCACTCCACTATTATATGTCAATAGTAGAAACTTTATGCCCATTATGTAGTGTCAACGCATTTTTAAGGTGTGTATTACTGCTACCAATTCTAAATCATGAGTGACGTAATTTCACTCATGTTCCTTTAACTTCCAGGACACATAGAAAATAACGTGTCCTTCTTGAGTTAGGACACCACCTAGTCCTTCTTTACTCACGTCGACACATACCGTAAAGTCTTTATCTAGGTCTGCTACCTTTAATATGGGTGCAGTCGTTAATAATTCCTTCAACTTATAAAAACTATTTTGGCACTTATGTGACTAGTTAAACTTGGTCCCTTTCTTTTGTAACAATGTGATGGGGTAGGCTATTTTGGAAAACCCCTCTATAAAAATGTGATAATATCTAGTGATTCCCATGAATGATCAGATGTCTGCTACATCCTTCGGTACTGGCCATTCCATAATGGCTCTTACTTTCTCAGGGTCAACTGCAATGCCCTTTGCAGAAATTACATGTCCTAGGTATTGTATATTCTTTTGATAAAAATCAGACTTATCAAATTTAACATATAGTTGGTGCTTTATCAAAGTTTGTAGGATGATTCTTAAGTGTTCTTTGTGTTCTTCTTCTATTTTTGAATATATCAGTATATTGTCAATAAAAACCAGCATGAATTTGTCCAAGTATTGACTAAAAATACTATTCATTAAGCACATGAATGTGGTTGGTGTGTTAGTGAGTCTGAAAGGTATGACCACATATTCATAATGTGCATATCTTGCTCAAAAGGTTGTCTTGCTTATGTCCTCATATTTATCCTAATTTGATGATATCCAGATCGTAAGTACAACTTTATCATTTATCCTAGGTAAGGGGTACTTGTTTTTAATAGTCACTTTATTTAATTGTCTATATTCAATACATAGTCTTAGAGTACCGTCTTTCTTCTTCACAAAGAGAACGGGTGCTCCCCAAGGTGCAACACTCGGTCTGATATATTCTTTGTCCAATAACTCCTGCAGTTGTATTTTCAATTTTGTCAATTCTGGTATACTCATTCAGTAAGGTGCTTTCGAGATAGGGGTTGAACCAGGTAGTAGGTCTATGGAGAAGTCTATTTCTCTTCTAGGGGGTAAGTCAGGTATTTCATCAACGAATACATCTCTGAAATCACGTAAAACAACAAAGTCTTCCAAGTTAGGTTTGTCTTTCTTTTCTAACGGGTTTGTTACTTGGATGGCATAAACTTGGCATCCCTTTCTCATACATTTCTTGAATTGCATCGCGGAAAGTTGTCTAACTGATACTGGTTTTGGTATACCTTGGACTATTCTAGTGGTGTCATAATCGTCTTTATAGTTAAGTGTATTTGTATAAAAATTGAGTATCGCCTTATGCTTTTCCAACCAATCCATTCTGATAATCATATCATAAGATCCTAGTGGTAGGATGTTCAGATTTGTCCTTATGTTTTGACCATCCAAGCTAAACTCAAAATCAGAAATAAAGTCAACTACTTTCCTTTTAGTTCTGGTAGCTAGTTGTACAAGCCATGATTTTGCGTGCTTCAGTTTCTTAAGTTTATTTGACTCTACTATACCAGGAGTAATATAACTTAACGTAGCTCCAGGGTCAATTAAAACAGAGATTCGAGTGTTATTGATTTTACCTTCATTTTCTACCACAGAGGACTGGTGGTCAACTTGTCAACCATCTATGGTTGCATTTATCCAATGTAGGATTCTGCCCACATCACCCACCGTCGAGGCTTCCTGCAAGTTATAAACAACAGTTTTGTTTGTTGAACTTAAATGTGGACAGTTCCTCCTTAGGTGAGGTTCTCCACTTTCCCAACACTTTAACTATTCGCAGGCGCTGTCCCCAAACTTCTTCATTCCTAGATTTACCAGTTTACCACTGCCTTGTGTATTCGGATGGTTGGAGTGAAAATATTTTCTCATAAATATTTTTGTTGCATTCTCATAAGGAGCTGGCTGGTATCCCTTCTTCCGCTGGTTCATTCGATTTTGTTTCTTATCCTTCCAGGCTTTGGGAAACTTTGCCCGCTGTTTATACTAGTCGTAGCACATTCATGCTTTCCTGAATACTTCACTCAAGGATTTGGGGTTGTCAAACTCAATTTTGTCCCTGTAGGACTGTTGTAAACAACTTAAGAATCATTGTATTTTCACCTTATCCTCTCGGATATAAGGTACGAACCTTAGTAATTCCAAGAATTTATTTATAAGGTCCTTTATTGTCATCTGTTCAAGTCTTAACTCGTAAAATTCTTTTGTTTTCCTTGCATAGTATCTTTCAGATAGGTACTGTTTCTTGAAATATTTCTTGAAGTCATACCATTCCATTTGTTTTTCTTTTAAGCCCTTTTCCAATTCCAGATCTTGCCACCAGATGCTGGCCTTTCCTTTCAGGTTGAAAATGGCCATTATGACTTTCATATTGCTGGAATAGTTGTATATTTGGAAATATTTTTTTGATATCTAATAACCATGCTTCAGCTTCCTCACCTGTTCTGGATTCCCCGTCAAATGTAGCAGGTTTAATCTTCTTGAATTCCCCTTCAAGATGATCTACTTGTTTCCTTTTTCTGTCTGGCTTTTCTTTATCTTCAGCTAAAGGGGTAACCTCAGATGAGTTGTCCTCTTTTTCTTCTTCAATACCAAAGTTCTTGGAGGCCCTCTTACTGACCTCTTCTTCATGGTTATCGTCCCTTGGGATTTTCTTGGTTAGTATGCTGTGCAGTAGGACTTCAGTTATCTCTTGTTTTTCCTGTTGTGCTTTCTTCAGTTTCTCATTGTCTGCTTTGAACACCTACAGTTTAACAATAAGATTCCTCATTGTTTCTAGTACTTCCGTAGGTGAGCTTCCGTCACTATTCTGTCTTGGATCTCTAGGAGGTACTTCCTCTAGATTTCCTTCCATTCTGATTTTTGTGTCATCCCGGGCTGCCATAATTCACATAAAAAAGAAAAGGTTTTTTGTTTATAACACAAAAAGGTTTATTAGTTTTGCATCATCTCGAACTATATACTAAGCACTAAAGTGGCCTGTTAAGGTCTAGTGTTGTAACCTTTTTCTTTGATACCATATGTAATGAATCTCATATTTACACACACACAAAAAAAAAAAATGTTAAACAACTTCTTGGTGGAAAAAGGGGTTCTAGTCATGCAACTCTGTTGTCGATTGGTTAGGAAATTATGTAACAATACTTCACTTTAAAGCTCCATTACAAAGTCCTTGATACAACTCTTAAATTCCCTAGACACCATAGCATTTTCCTATTCGTGACAAGCATAGAAGGTTATGAGGAAAGGTCCCCAAGTTTATTAGGTAACTCACTTAAGTATACCTATAGGTTGCGCATACACATTGTAACTCATTTTTATAAAATAACGAAAGCCTTCAAGTTCGCCCACATATTAACCTATGGTGTTATGGTAGGAATTCCATAATTAGTTTTTAATCGTAACAGACAAGTGGGGGGGTTAGATTTTCTCTTACACCAACCATTTAAACTAACTACCAGGTCTTGGTTAATTTGTAATTCTTTAGAAACGGCGGTTGATGGCATGAAAGTACGAGATTACAAAGGCCGGTGGGATGATGACAGTTAGGATCTAACCTTTGTCTCAGATTTACACGGGGTGGAAAAGAATGGTTTAACTCGAGTTATGGCGGTGTCCCATCAAAATCCTTCTTTAAGTGTACGAGAAGGATTACTGTCACCAAAGTTTATAGTTTTGTAACTTCATTTAAGGCCACCTACGAATTCCCTTGTAGTTACTGGCTCCATACCCCAAGGTGTCATATTCACTTTGCCATTGTCACATGGCAATCTATCCTCCACATTCCCTGCATTTACTACGATGAGATAAGGCGCCGCTTAGGGTTAGAATAGGTTTTCCGCTTTGTCATTCCTGAGTCTTCACAAAGAGGTTTAGCATACCCCAATTTCAGAGGAAAAAACTATCATGAGTTAAGGAGGTTGCCCATGGTGTAACTACCGGCATGGCCCTTGGCTCTGGTAAGTCTTATAAAACACATTACCGAGATAGATAAACAACATGGAGATGTAATCCTTCAGAATTAATGTTAGGTGTTCTATTGTTTTCGTTAGTTTCTGTAGTGCATTCCTTTCTTCTATTGTGCTCTACCTTGCTGTGATTTCTCTACAAAAATTTCGAAAGATCGCCTGTTGTCCTGGGAAAACGATTTCCTCCCTGGGATTGTCGATATCCATTCCTGGTTTGGCACTTGGATCCCTCTATAGTATTCACCAGAGTCTTTCAAATTTAGGGTTGTTCGAAGCATATGCCTCTCCTCCAATAAGTGATGCGCCTTGGTTTTTCTCTTTATTTTATAAAGTTTCACAGCGAAAATCCTAAGTCGTAGTATACATACCGGCTTGTTTTTTTTTATTCTTATTATTGTCTTTCTAAAAGAATATTGTGAAGGTAGGTCGGTTCTTCATAAGGTTCAAAAGGAAGTCAACTCTTTCAGTTTGATAGGTAATATGTCATATTTTCTTTTTTTTTCCTCGAAATGGATGGAGTCACTATCCTGTAAATTTACCAGGCTCTCGGTTGGTCCCTCTATTATCATTGTCATCTTTTGTTTCTGTGATACCCTGAATAATTTAACTAGGACTCCTATAGCACAACTTTCTGTGTGTATCACGAAGTTATGTCATCTTGACGGGGCGGTAGTTTATCTCCGTACTTTGAACACCATAGTGTGATGAATCTGCTATTACTGTTGATTTTGGTATATTTATTTGTTATAGTTTTTGATTCAGAACTAATTTATAATTAACCCTTTAATCGTCTTGATATGTTGTGTGAAATGTCTATATTATTACTTCAGTTTCTGCTTATAGAAAAGTTTGTAATGATTTATTTATAAGACTTGTTCTTTTCACTAAAGGTGGGCCTTATTGCTGTGAGGACCCATCAAAGATGGTACTGCATTATCCTCCCTCGACCCGAACATCTAGATAGATAACAGGTGATGGGTCAAGGATTTGATCCTGTACATGAAACAGATAAGTATCTTCTTGAGAGGGGAAACCTCGGTTTAACTCCTATAGTCTTATTGCAATCTACTTCTTCTGGATTCTTATTTCTTGAATAAAGGCTAAAGTTTACTGGATTTGATTTATGTGCAGGGTCTCCATCCACACAAGTCCTGCATACTCATCACTACCCCTGCGCAAAAGGTATTCAGGTTCCAAACCTTTCACCCCTCAGCTAACTCTACAGGTTCTATCTTCGGCTAAGGGAATCATGATTCAACTAGCTCCATTGTATCTAGCTTTGTGTCTATGGTAGCTCTTGTTGGAGTAAACCCTTGGGTCATCCTTCCATTAATGGAATAATTCCAGTTCTTGTATAAGTATTGAATATGTAAATAAGTAAAGAGTCTGGCCAACTGTATAATATACTTCATTTTCTTTGATTATTAAAAGACAACCTATTCAAATTCGTTCGAAAGTTAATCTGTGTCAAAGAAATTATGTCTTTTGAATTCGAACGTTGTACTTATTATTTGCGTGGTTCGAATTTATACTATACCATTTCTCTACCCACTCATAGAAAGAAAAGAGTTTCCAAAGTTTAACAATGGATTTATTGTTATGTTTGGCCTTCTGTGTTCGGTTTTAAAAATTGAATGATCATATATTGATTGTTGATTTAACTAGAGAATTCCCACTCTTTCACAATTTAATTCCCATTATGATTGTGTGTCTGTCAAATATTTATCATATTCAGAGCATAGGAAAAACTTCTTACTAAAACATACATGCGTATAGTTATTTACACGTGTTTGTTTATGTAGTCATTAGATTTCTGTATTTATTTATCATTCCTACTAATAGCAATTAGATATATACTTGTTACCAATCTATCATGAAATTCTATTGACTCATAGTGGCTCAAGGTCTATACGAAGTGGAAGATAGCGTCCCTAATTTATTTATACATCTGAATTTGCACTTGCTGAAAATACTTACTTCATGTATTTAGACTAGTTTCAATCTGTTCATGCCTCAATGTAGACACCAGAAATTTCGATGTACAGGAAATACCTCTATTTTAACGAAAATCCAACTATAGATAGAAGTTACCTCCAGAATTTAACCACACAAATCTATTTGATTATTCTAGGAAGAAATCAAATAAATTCCTAGTTTTCTTACCTATTCCAATTCAATCATAAGGGCTGCCCGGAAAGTGATTTCAGTAATAATTTATAAAATTGTTTTGTAGGAATATGTACTACACATATTCATATAATCGAATCATTTTTTCTCAGACTATTATATCCATATAGACTTTAATAATTACGCTACTTCTGTAACTAATTTCTTCCACAAAAATAGAAATAATTCAATTTAGATGCCACTCAAAACATCTTAGCAAACATGCGGTAAATCAAATAGATGTATTACAACAATTAGAAGTAAACAATCAATCAGAGAAGGGAAGATTTCATATCAGAAGCAGCGCCCTGGAAGACAAAAGGAACAACCATGTTCCTCCCAACCATAGAATAGGGCAGCCAAACTACTTGCCTGATTCACCCCCTAGCTTGACCATGAACTCATGAGGGCGAACTCAGAACCTCCTCCTCAGAAATATCTCTCAGATTCCGTAGACTCCTCTTGCCTCACACTCAATCAGTAGTGTTCATAAAATCAAGAAAAAAAAGCTGTAGTATCCTTTCTCACATACTCGATAGCGTCCTGCCTCCTCACATATGCTATTTATCAATAAAAAAAAAAAAATCTTAGGTCTTTTTCCCTCCCTTGGGAATTTTCCCAGCTTTCTAAATCCCTGATTTTCAGGGGCTACCAATGGAAAAATCCTTGATTTTCCACTTGTAACAATCAGCCCAGAGGTAGTTCCAACATTTTCCCCACTCATGGAGTCATGGTCAGCTAAATTTAACATGGTTGTTCCATTTGTCCTCCTGTAATAAATAAAATAATATTTTGTTTACATACAAGTGTCATAGTCAAATAGTTAGTCAGATCAGATCAGGTCTCTGTTGAACAGTCATAACAATTAATTACAATTTATCAAATTCAAAATTCAGATTTTCCATAAATGGCAAAAATTTTCCAAATTTGAATTCACTAAAAGCGAAATAGCTTTCTAACAAATTTTGAATTTCGAAAATACTTTATTTTTGGGGATGTCACAAGAAACATCTAATTCTGAAATACCGTAGGGCTCTATATAGGTGCATCCAATCCAAAATGGAGTTTCTAGACATCTCATCACTGGGAGCCACTTACAGATATTTTGTGAAAATCGAGAAGAAATGTAAGCAGTAGAACAAGCGGGCATTTGGGTCTACAAATCCACAACAACCAAAGTATGGTAAAGGAAACCATAACTCATAGAATAGCCAACCTCAAGACAACTAGTCCAAGCCGCAGGAAAAGACAAGAAATGGGAAGATGAAGGACATTGGGAAGTGGTGTGACTTCCACAAAATCCCTTGGCACAACAACTACGAATGTCGCTTGAAACAGTCATCAGTGGTTGATCACAAATAAATAGAGCCGAGACATGATTCATACTTTGATTCAGATACTAATAAAATTAGATTTATAATTGATGAAAAACCCATTGATGTTTTCATGACCGCAACAATCCAACCAGGAGAACCAGAGGATCTTGAGGAGGCGAAGCTCCTTTTCCATTCACATATGTGGGTGAATGGGACCTCGCTGCATTTTATTGTTGATAGCAGAAGCCATAATAACCTCATCTCAACAAAGGTCATCAAGAAGTTGGATTTTCCAACAACACCAGACCCATAGCCCTACAACATCGAATGGCTTCACCAGGGACGAGATCTTCATGTCATCCAACACTATCGCCTTTCATATGGAATCAAGCCCTTCAAGGATGAGGTACTGTGTGATGTTTCCCCAATGGAAGTATGTGATGTTTTGTTAGGAAATCCATATATGTGGATGTGTCATGCTGTTTATGAGTCTCGACCCTGTAACATCATTGGGGGGCCATCCCTACATGATACCAAAGGTAGTTCTGACTATTGTACCAAAAAAATAGTTCTACAAAGTAATATCCCATACTGAAAAGTTTATCCTCTTCACAACTTGGTAAAAGGAGAAGGAAAATGCAACCACTACAGCCTCGAGCTAAGACCCTTCTATCCAACATAAGAAAATAAAAAATATAGTAGAAGAGCACCAAGATATTCCTACTGCACCTACCGAGGTGACTCTAAGTTATGATAAATCTCTTCATGTTATTCATGTTACATCTTCACCGATAGAGTCCTCCCACACTCCAAATGATCATGCAAATAGATTGTTTAAAGAGATCCAACGACTCCAACAACATGTTCATAACAACGTTCAACAAGCTAAGAAGGACAACTTCTTTAGCAAGGCAAGAAACTCACCAAGGTTCAGATTCAGCAAAATATTCCTTGACAACTTCAAACAATGGATACCCTTCATTCCTAAGGGGGGAGGAGGATTGATCCAGGTGGAAATCGGTGGCCACAAACCTATTCCACTGGCTCAAAACAAAGGTTTCCACCTTGACAGTTATTCTACATCTTTTCGAGTCCTAAACTTCTAGGGTCATTTTGAGGCCCTAAACAATGTTTTTTAGGCCCACCATAGTCACACTTCTATATTTACCTGGAGTGTGATGGAAAAATGTGTATTCCTCAGATAAACCTTTCAAGCTAGTTATCGTTCACCCCAAATGAAGATCGTATGAAAACGTTACGCCATTGGGAAGTTGATGTACCAACTTACCCCATCGGGGCCCACACACATTTTGGTGCTTCATCTTCCGGGGTTAGGGTTTTAGATTTTATTTATGTTAAAAATTCCTTTAGAGACTCATTTTAAACATCACCATCTTATTTTGAATGAGCGTAGCCATCACATCTCTTCTCACAGATAATATGCCACCATTCTAGTGAGTCATTCACTCTATAATTTTACAGTTATTGTACATTCTCTAATTAATACAAATTGTGCATTATTGTATCTATGTGTTTCTGCCAATATATATGTGTATTTATTTATTATATATCTTCCTTCATTTCCCTCTCAAAATAATCCATATCATAAAACTAGACCTTGTCACTAGGGGAAAAAGAGAGTGGTTTCTTATGCACATTATGACGAGCCTTATAATGTTGTTGGGAAGCTTGTAAAGCCTCAGAAATGTGAGCTTGTTTATGACCCATAGTTTGCAAAAAGGACAAGGAATAAGTTTTCTCTTTTCATTGTCGAGGAGTACTAGAAGTTTGGAGTTCTAAAGGAAAATCATAGGGGATATCAGGTCTATACCCAAAGCAAGCTTTGAAATGGGACAAGCTAGTAGAAACATGAACCGCCCTATTATAACCATGTTGGAAAATGTGGAGGGTGACATCGCACTATTTAAATTTGGTAAACTGAATGTGGAGGGAATGGAATAGGATAGGGTTAAAAAATTAGGTTTTTCCATCCATTTGCAAATGGAAAGAAGTGGGTTATTTGAGGTGACACACCAAGAGAAACTAGAGATTTTTCCAAAAGGTACTGAGGAAACGAGAATCACGATTAGAGATAATGTTGGAGGGGAGACCAAAATAAGTCCATACATGGGTGAAAAAGAGATTCGCAGTTTGAGAAGCAGTAGTAGTCTTAGTGCAAGGGACAAAAATGGCCATTTTGGAGAAGCAACACAAAACCACCCAAATGGAATCATGATGATGAAAGGTCATGGGAAGACCAGTGATGAAGTCCATAGAGATAGATTCTCAGGGATGGGAGGAAATAGGTAAGGGCTGATACAGTCCATACTTGCAGTTGGTCGACTTATGTTGACTGTAAAGGGTACAAGCTTAGATATATTTCTCAACTTGGCATTGTAAAGAAGCCCAAAAGAAGTGACGTTGAATATTTTGAGTAGTTTTGAGTGTGTCCAATTTCCTACCATAAGAAGAGGTTTGGGATTCTTGAATGAGAACAATGTGATCATCAGTAGTAGGCCCACATAGCTTGTTAATCTTAGACAACTAGCCATATTGAATGTGGTAGTATAGGAAAGGTGTCTAGTTAATGACAATATGTTGTTGCAAGTCAGTCTAGATGGTACTAAAGAAAGGGTCAGTGGCATACAAAGGCTTCCAATATTCATAATAAGCACAACCAAAAGACAATATTTGAAGTGTTTGAGGGGGAGGGTGGCTAAGGATACCATCCATTCAATTGGTGGCCCCTTTCTTATATTTGATGACCAAGCGGAACTAATGTAGATAAGCAACCCACTTCAAGTGACACTTTTAGTGGATCTTAGACTGAGAATTAATAAAAATCAAAGGATTATGATCAATATGAAGAATGGTATGTTTACCTAAGATATATTGGCGCCATTGTTTTAATGCCTGGAACAAGTTGTATAATTCCTTATCATAGGTATTTTAGTGTTGTTTGGATTGAGCCAATGTCTTAGAATGATAAGAAATGGGATGTCTTCCATGTTTAAGAATTGCACCAATCGCATGTTGAGAGGTATCAGTCTCAATTTAAAAAGGTTGTTGAAGGTAGGTAAAACATAATACAAGTGTTGAAAAAAGGTTCTATTTAAGTCACTGGAACTATTTATGAGCCACCAGAGTCCAAAGAAAAGTGGAATGATTGGCCAAATGATAAATGGGCTTGGCCAACTCAAAGAAGTGAGGAATTAATTTCTTGTAAAAATTGATGCCACCAGGAAAAATTTTAAGGGCCAACATTGACTAAGGAGAAGTTCATTGTGCTATAGCCTGAACTTTAAAATAATTAGGATAGAAACCTTCATGATTGATGATAAACCCCAAATAAGAGAGAGAATTTTGGACAAAGGAGGACTTGCGTTCCTTGACCTGAAGTTGATTGGTGCACAACAATTGGAGTACAGTGCACACATGTTGTGAGTTATCCTGCCAATAATGACCGAAGACCATAATTTCATCCAAATAAATAACATCAATGTGGACCAACAGAGGACGAAATATATCATTGATGAGCATCCATAATGTGACAGGGGCATTGGTGAGGCTAAAAGGAATCACCATCCATTCATAGATCCCAAATCTAGTTTTAATTTTTTTTTGCAAGTGTCAGCAGTAGCTTGTTGATGCTTGAATCCATTAGGACCGAAATGACAACCTCACGGGGATACAAATCCCCTTGAATTTTTATAGAGGTGGTACTCCTCTTCGTTTCAAGATATTCTTGGAATTCTAGATTTTCAAACTGATATAGGACTTTGAGAAAGCTAGTCCTCATATTCAAACAAATATAAAGGTTGCAGAAAAAAAAATTTGTTTTTTTTATTTTAAAGAGAGTTCCTGAGAGATGACCAAGAACCTCACACATCACATATTTGAAAAAGATAAGAAACATTTCATCACATCCATCACAATTAAACTAAAGATTTTTTATCACGAAAAAATAAAAGAAAAGGGTTCGCATGCATAAGAGAAATTTAATAGAGTAAACACATGTGGATATCAAATAAATAAAATGATATATCAATCTCAAATATTTTATACTCAAAACTCAGAGTTATAAAACACCATCAAAATTGATCCTGAAATAGTTCTCTAGTGATTTATGAGAAATATAAAGTCTGTTACAAAGCTTTGAAATTTAAATGTGTTTGTCCTTAGGACTGGGATTGGGGATCATGTAGACCATAAAGAAAATATAAACAAGAAGTAAGATGTGGAGAGAAGATGGTGGGTAATGACAAAGTAGCAAGACCTGGAAATAAGACAGGAATCAGTTACCATATTTCAGTTAAACATTTCTAGTCAAAGAAGTGGAGAAACTAGATGAAAAAACTGATAAAGAAAGAAATATGTGATCAACATAAACTAAATATGATGGTCTCTCTCCTTTTTTAATTACTTACTGATGTCCTTTTATTTTCCTCATTGACGGTTATAGGAACCGTCTCAACTGCTACTTCTTGGCCGTCTTTAGTTAATTTATCAATTTTCTTTTTAAACCAATCTTCAATGTAATTTTTCATTGGTGCAACATTTATTTCATGCTTGATTTTCATATTGAATAATTCACCTTTCAAATTCATAAAGTAGTCAGAAATTCCATGTATTGCATCCTCAATATCTTGATCTTTCATAGAATAATTAGCCAACCAATTATCTATATCTTCTTCATTATGTTCAATTATGTCATAAAAATTTTGAGCTGATAATCCCTTTAATATCTCCACTTGTTCATCGAATTTTTTCTTCATTATAAACATTGAATTAATAATTAACTTAGGATCTTGTACCTCATCAGTGCTTCCTGCAAGATCTATCTTTGTGAGTCTTTTGAACAATTCTTCTCTTTTTACTATGGCTTCATTGTATGCTTGGAAAATGTTATTCAAATTCTCGATATTTTCTTTCCAACATGATTTGAATGTTTAATTCGACTTGGAGAAGGAATATTCTCTTATCTTCTTTTCAATTCTGTCTTATTTGAGACTTTTATCCCAAATGGAAAAACAACATCAACATAGAATCCTTCTTCATTATTTAAATCATCCTGGAGATATTCGTGAAATTCATGTGCCCTTGAACCGAAAGAAACAATATTTTTTGATACCTCCCATGATTCTATTATTACTGACATTCTCTTTTTAATGCTTTTTCCTACATAACTTTGGACTGTTGTGAGTAAACTAGAAGATACTTTTAACTCAATAGTGGTTGTAGTTGGCTTAACCATTAAAAAAGGAATTGTCGGGATTGGAAGAGGCATCAAGGAAGTTTCCAATTCTCTAATCCTTTCCTTTAATTTACCATTTTCATCTTCTAAACCATCAATGGAGTCATCAAGAGCACCCCCGGTTGCCTTGTGGATTTTGGAAATTTGTGATGGTTGCATATCCTTTAGGTCAACCTCTAAGTGAGACTTTCCCTTTTTATTCATATGCTCACTTCTTTATACAATTAACATTTTAGACTCCTTATAAAAAACAACAGTTTGAAAAGTGAAGGATTTGTCTTCACTAAAGGTCTCATTTCCAATGACTTCCAATAAATAATTGTGTTGAACCATATTTTTCTTGTTTTTCCATTGCAGGAAACATTTTCTCAATATCTACTTCTAGTTCCATGTCCTCCAAAGAAAATATTTGGATGTCATTTTCTATAATATTATCTTCTTCCACTTGCACTAAATTTTTCCTTTTCTTTCTCATGCGAAGCTTGTGTGAAATCTCAATTTTCCCAGGGGGGGATTTTTCTCTCCCCCTCCACTTGAACTACTTTTGACAACCTTTTTAACTGGGTGGGGTGTTGGAGAATTGATCTGGGATGTAGTATTCCTGGGAGTAGCAACTGGAGATTGAGCGCTTATTTCACTGGGACCTTTTCCCCTTTGCTTATAAAAATAATTATTCCAGAGTAATGTTTCTAGATCACTAGAATTGTGTATAGGAGTGCTTTGGTTGTTACCTTGTTCTTCTTCATTCAATATAGTTTGTATGAAAGAGTTTCTGAAACCCACTGAAAGGATATGTCCCACAAATATTTTGTTCGGATCAAAACCATTGATCTTTTCAACATATTTTAAATTTGTAACATCCCGCTCTGGCGCACTGACAAAACTTATTCTTTGAGGACACTTGCTCGCAAGTGATCTGGATTTTATGATGATGAACCACTTAACCTTGATGATGATGCGTCATGATTGATGACAGGATGTTTTACTATTGTT
>ML785156.1:461109-496292 GCA_009831015.1 Picea engelmannii
AAAAAAGTTAAGGAGTAAATTAAGGAGAAATTTAAGGAGTAATTTAAGGAGAAATTTAAGGAGTGATTAAGGAGTAAATTAAGGAGAAGTTAAGGAGTAAATTAAGGAGAAATTTAAGGAGTAATTTAAGGAGAAATTTAAGGGGTGATTAAGGAGTAAATTAAGGAGAAGTTAAGGAGTAAATTAAGGAGAAATTTAAGGGGTGATTAAGGAGTAAATTAAGGAGAAGTTAAGGAGTAAATTACGGAGAAATTTAAGGGGTGATTAAGAAGTAATTTAAGGAGTAATTTAAGGAGCGATTTTGGGGGAGTGAGAGAATTGAGTCTTTTAATAATTAAAAAGAAATTAATTTTGGAGAACCAGAGGCATGTGTGACACTTGGACGGCGGATACTGTTAGAGGGTTAGTCATTAAAAATTAATTAATTAAATATTTATGAATTAGGTCAGTCTCAAAATTCTATAAAAGGAGGGGAAAGGAAGGAAGAAGGGGGATGGTTAGCGTAACGTTACGCTGCCAAGTTGTGGCTTGACGGGTTGCTTGTGAGGAGTTGGGTATATCTCAGCTGTGTTGGAGTGGTAGCTCAGCCATTGAGGCAAGCTGAGACGATATTCTATCTCTGGTTCTTGTGTGGCCCCTTTGCGGCTCGGGGGGCTAAGGGGGAAGAAGAGTACCCCTAGCGTTTGGCTAGGAGGTACCGGTGAGATTTCTTTGGTCGGCAAGCAGAAGCGGCACGGAGCGAGGGAAGCGGCACAACGCGAGGGACGTCTCCGAAGCGAGCGAGTGGCAACGGTATGATTTTAATGGTGAAGTAGAAAGCAGTTTTATATTCGGCAAAATTATTGTTATTGGTGATAATATGATGAGATTGGTTGGCATTATGGTTTGAAATTTCGTTCCGTAATGATAATGTAGAGTTTGTTTATATTCTGATCATGTGTCACCTTAGTTATGATGTCGTGTGTTTTTGCATTGGTATGAATTAGGTGATGTTGTTAATTTCTTATTTGTTAAAAAGAAAAAAGAAAAATTCCTATTGAACTTCACTATTCATAGACATAACGAAGGGGACGTTACAAAATTCGCATTGTTGAAATGATTTGAAAATACGTCAATTTATTTATATTTCTAAACATTCACTCTCTAATCTTCCATGGCAAGGGAATACACATATTTTTCCTTTTTTCATGGAAAAAATGTATCCATAAGTTATATTTCATTTCCACCTCTGTAATAAATAATTTTCCAGATACATGATACGACAGAAAATAAGGATTATCTTTCGAGAAGAATATCCTTATGACACTGTGATTATCCATTTGTTCTATGGTTCCCTTTTTCTCCATATTTACGGTATCTTGGTGAGATATCCTTGAAGTGTTTTCGCAACATTCGTTTGAAGACTGAAACATAATTATTATGAACTTCATAGAAAAATAGAGGGGTCTTATGTCTCCATAGTGCTTGATACAAAAAGGTAACTTGATCTGTTTCGCAATTCACCCTCTTACTTATGGTTAAGTTTTGGAATTGACAAAAATGCACAATAGAAAATATTAGATAAGAGGCTATAAGGAATATTTTTTCCTTTTTATAGTGTGATAACTGGGATGATATTTCGATAGAAATTAGTTTTCCCCAATCAAATATGGTCTATTCTTTCACTGTAAAATATAGAATATATAAAGTCATGCGAGAGATAAAAGAAGTTCTTTCCTGACCTATCAACCTGGTAAATAGCCATACAATTTATCGATAGGGGTTTTTAAGAGAATCAAACTGGATTTTGGTTATGTCTGTTGGGATAGATGCAGGATTCTCTAAATATTCAAGTAGGAGGTCAAGCCCATTTTTAAGTTTCTTCAAGAATTCTCTATAATCTTCACCTTTAAAGGTAAGCGTCATCTCCAACAACTTTAACATCTTGCGAAAAACATGCAGTGAAAGAGAAATCAGAGAATGATCCTAGAGCTATATAATTCTTTGACTTGGCATGTACTTGTCCACACACCAACACATTATTAACAATAAAAAACCTCAGGAAAAAACCCAACACTATCTATTCCATATGCCCAAATTACGTCTTTCTGTGAAAAAGGAGAGGAATAATATGAATATTCTCTTAACCACTGGAAGTTCTGGTCTTCACGACCAAAGATATTCAGAGTATCACCACAAAATTGTTGTCTAGTTGATGCTACCATAGGTTGATGGGACTATTTCTTCATCTGGATAATAACCTCAAATAAATATTTTCAGAAAGATAATGATAATTTAATCCCTTGGTAAATGGAGATTTAATGAAATTTAATGAGTAATTCCTTGATCCTTTCACCATTAATGACTTTTTGGATCCTACACAACAGTTGTTGGCATTAAACAACACTTAATGCATATTGGGAAAAGCAAAAACATGGCAAGGAGGGACGAGAGATAGGGTTTAAATATGAAACTTTTCATGAACCCTCCAACCTGTCGTTATGTATGATAAAAAATATGCTAAGTGTAAAAAGGCGGTCGGTCATACTTGCATGCAAAATCAATAAAATATTTTGGAGCTCGACACTCGTGATAAATATGATGGTCAAAATGTAGATCACAGAACCTGGGGTGCAAAGTGAGTGTCAAGAAACTTAGAGGATGATAGCTCGAACCTGCGCAATTGAAAAGTGGCTAAGTGTAGAAACTAACTTATGACATGGGGAAGTGGATGGGGATGAAGGTATGCCAACCGACCAACCCGCAAATCAATGAAATATCACTAAGTATAGTAACTAGAAAGGGAGAGGAGAAAGGATAAAAGAAAAAGGGAAATAATGGGAGGTGTAGAAAAGAGGAAAGAAATGGTAAAAAAAAGTTGGGAAGAAAGAATGGGGAAGGAAAACAAGGAAGCACAAAACGATCTCAACAATTGGCTCCAACTGTGGGATGATAACCCTTTGTGGGTAGTCAAGAATCCAGAATCTTCATGACAAGATGCTTCCATCCATTGGGCTATGGAGTCAATAGGTAAGGATATACAAACTAAGTAAATGAAAATTATGTACAAGGAAATGAGAAAATTTCAAGTGAAGAAACCTTTCAAATGTTTCCCATTAACAGGGAGCATTAACATTTTACCCTTCATATATTTTAGCATATTAGAATTAAAACCTAGGATATTTTCAATGATATATCGTCCAACTCAAAGTGCTTCGATTTTTTTGTGCATCGATGGTTTCTCCTTAACTTTGTTCCAGAGTAACACCAGTTTTCCCCTTTGGAAATCGTTTATAGTTTCATTCCAATCAAAACATTTTTTGATACTTTATTGTCTCTGAGAAGTTATATTCAAGGATTTACATCGTTCTTCCTCCAATTTCAATAACTGGTTCCCTCTCTTTTGCATAGGTGAACTATCTTCTGCATCCTCTGTATTAACTACAAAATTCAAGGAATTTAGCTCGAGGCTAATTGGCATTTTTGCTTATTTCCCATAAACCAATGTGTATGGAGACATCCCAGTACTATCTTTCATAGTCATTCTTCTCATCCAAAAAGCATCAGTCAATTTCAAATGCCAATTTATTTGGTTCTTATCAATAGTTTTCTTCAATATCTGAATGAGTGTCTTATTAGTGAATTCTGCAAGACCATTCCCTTGTGGATAGGAATTTGATGAGTACCCCATAACAATCCCATATTCTCCACAAAAGCTTGTAAATTTTGAGCCAATGAAAATCGATCCATTGTCAATAATGAATTTTCATGGGACATCGAACCTTTACAAAATATTATCTTTGAGAAACTTAATCAACTCTTCATAATCAACCCTTTTTAATGCTACTGCTTCTAGCCACTTTGTAAGATAATTTGTAGTGCTGAGGATATACATATGTCCTTTTCTTGACTTTGGATTTATTGGTCCAACAACATCGAGTCCCCATTGGGAAAATGGTTGTTCTACAGATATAGGTTGTAATGGAATTGCATATTTTTTAATTTTTCCTGAAAATTGTTGACAAGATACACACTTACTTATGGTAGCACATGAGTCTTTGAAAGCTGGTGGACAATAAAACCCAACTCTTATTATTTTATGGATGGTGGCGGTAGTCGCAAAATTTCCACCACATATACCTTCATGGAATTCTTTCATCATTTTTTTATATTTCTTTTCATCAACAAATATTAACAATATGCCATCATATTTCCTCTTGAACAATATATTAGCAATCAACACATAATGAATTGACTTCATCTTCAATGTTCTTCACTCTTTAGGGTTCACGGTGACTGGAGATTGTCCATACCTCAAGTAGAATATAATATCTTTATACCATTTTGAAACTGCCATGGGTTCTTCTACTGAGATTGAAATGACTCCATCCAAAGAATCACTATTTGCAATGATTTTACATAAACCCTGTCCTTTAACTTCTTTTAAAGGTTTAATTTCAATATCATATTCTTGAATCTTTGCGAGCCATTTTTCCCATTTTCCTTCTTTCAATTATTGATTTAAAATCATCTTCACAAGAGAGGATGGAACATATGCAATGACATGAGAATTTAGTATGTAAGTCTGAAAGTGTGCCACCGCTTTCACAAGAGATAGGGATTGATTCTCCAATTATGAATATCTCAATTCATATTCATGAACGGTCTTGCTCGTAAAACTAATTGGAAATTATTCACCCTTGGAGATCTACTAATTGCCTTTTTATATTATTAAAATCTTCTTGTGTACTCATGGTCCTTTCAAAACACCGGTCCTTTTTCAAGAATAAATTGGTTAGATTCACAATACTTGCATAGTCAAGGACAAATCTTCGTACAAAGTTGATCTTGCCAAAACATTATTGAAATCCCTTCTTATATGATAGGGGGTTGAGTTCATTTATAGCTTTAACTCTCTTCGGACCGATACAGATTCCTTTCTTGCACACAATATGACCCGACCATTTTCCTTGAGTTACAACAAATAAACATTTCTTTAGATTTAAAGAAACACCATATAACCTACACCTACCAAAAATTTTCCTCACGTGATGAATGTGATTGCTCCTTGTTTTTTACTGTGTTGTTAAGTCATGTTGATAATCCACCATGAAATTTCCTATAAATCCCTCAAAATCATGATCCATATCCCTCTTAAATGTATCTCCTTCATTTTTTAAACCAGTGGGCATCCGAGCATATGCATATGTATCCCAAGGTGTTACTAAAGTTGTATTTTCTTTGTCTTCTTCAGCAACCAACACTTGATTAGACCTATAAAAACCATATAACATGGACATGCAAGATGATCTCGTGACTTGTTGGAGAAGAAACTCCATGTTAGGAAAAGGATAATTATCCTTCATGCTTGATTTGTTAAGATCCCTGAAATCTACACATATCTAAATCTCCCCAGTTTTTTTTCTCATTATCACAGGGTTTCAAAGCCAATCAAAATGTCTAATGGGGTATATTATTCCATCCTTCTTTAATTTTTCCAATTCAACCTTCACTTGTGGTTTTAATTTCGGGTTCATTATATTTATCTTCTGTTCGACAGACTTTTCTCCTTCTCTCAAGGGAATAATGTGTTCAAATATTATTTTATAATATGCCTTCAAATCATCATATCTATGTGAACACATCAAGATATTCTTTAAATAATGTGACATATTGATCAACTTCATCAATTTTTCAATCAACTCCTAAATTGACGTATTTTGGGGAACTTTCAATTCCAATATTATTTTCCCTTGTTTCTTGGACCTTTCAGAGTGATTCTTCTTGTAGGAGGTTTTTAGCATGATTGTATATTGTAAAAAGAGACTTAGATTGAATACAATTCCTTGAGAAAACATATATGTGGTTATCCTTATCTTCATCATCATTCATAAAAAAAAAAAAACATTTCTTCATCATTTTCAAATACTTGTAAATAAACATTATCAGGTACAAAAGGTCGAAATATTATTTTTACTTGAAAATATGTTTTTCTCTTAACATCATTCGGGTTTGACAGTGAGGCCGCTAAAGATAATGAATCTTCCTTCTGATTTTTGTCCCTTGGGATGAAATAAATGTTGAAAGAGATGAAAGCTTCCATTAGTTCATTAACTCTTTTGAAATATAATTTGAGTCTTTCCTTTTTAATCTTATATCTATAAGTAACTTGATTTATTACCAACTCGTAGTCGCCTATCACACTTACATGTTCTATCTTCATTTCTCGTGCAAGAATCATTCCTTGAATCAAAGCTTCATATTCTACCTCAATATTGGTGCACAGAAATTCAATTTTGATATCATGTGGATGCACAATATTTGTTGGGTTTATAAGCATGATTCCAACTCCACTCTCGAAACTTCAGAAATCTCCATCAAATTACAACCTCGAATAACCTTCAAACTGATGCTTTTGATTATCCATATCTTCAATTTCCTCCATGTCTTCAATTTGTTCCATGTCTAGGATAGCATAGTTGTTTATCCCATCATCTATATAATCTTCAATTAGTTCATTACACTTATTGTTTAAGGAAAAGGGTCTCTTGGGTTCACGAGGGACCTTAATCATTGCTCCTTATTTATCTGATAGCATCATGCAACTTCCATCATTCATTATGTGTCCCCCGATCATAGACGACCAATATCTTCCTAAGACAACTCCATATGTAGGAGCAAGGTATACCACACAATATTGAAAACTGTAATAATATGGGGAGCCACCGCTATCCAAGAATAAAAATATTTGATTTCTCCATAAGTTGGCACTTGTCTGGAATCAATTGCATATATAATTTCACCAGTTTAATAATATTTGGTACAACTCATGCCTAATGCGTCCATGACCACCAGTGGAATAATATTATTGGTCACGCTAGTGTCAACTAAAAAATTATGAAGTGAAACATCATGATTTTCAATTGAAATATAAAAATGTGGGATTTTACCTCTCAACTTGATGCTTGATGTCTTCTAGCTTTGTTTTGGAGTTATAACAACAACCTATATGGATCATCCAACAATATAAAAATATTTTCCCTTTGTTGAGGGATCTTTAGCACTTTTGTAAAAGGAAGAGTTATCCTTAGCTTACTCAAGTCCTCTATAAAATTATATTTCACCTAGGGAGGGTTTGAAACCATGTGTTGCTTCTTGCTTCCAACACTATTTGTCACATTTTAATTTTCCTGTTTCTCATTCACCTTTTATTTATCTTTTCATTTAATTCTTTCATTTTCCTTTTCAGAATCATTTTTTATTTTTGTACTTATTTACAAATGCTCGTGTCTGGGTAACATTCTCTTGTGAATCAGGGTCATTGTTTCCTTCTTCAAATATATACATGGAAGTCTCGCATATGTCCATATGTACAGTTTCAAAACTTTCATCAGGTAAATAGTCATTTCCTTTCTCAACCATTTTCTCATCATATATATCATCCAACAGATACACATTTGGGATTGGTTTCCTGAGAACCCTTTGTCTTTGTTGATTATCAATGTTTTCGAACCTCAATCTATTTTCTTGGCGAGGGTTACTTCTTTTCTCTTGGACCGACATTCTTGGATTTTCTATATAATTATCACCCCTTCTTGATCTGGTTATCTCATTTTTCATTTTCCTTATGGTTCTATTCATTTTATCAATCTCAATTCGTTGCTTACTTTCTTGTGCTGCAACAGGATCTACCTTCACATCTGGTATGGTTCCCTTAAAAAATCCTCCTTCAATTGTTTAATTTTGGATTGGTTATGTCTTCTGCTCGTAATTATTTTTTTAGCTATAAGCTCCTTGATCATAAATATTTAGGCCTCCCAACTTCCTCTGTAATTTTCCCGGGACAACATCGAGGTCAACAATCATCTCAATCATAATTTGATCCATCCCAGTGGCCTTAATCATTGCTTCCTCCAAGGTATCCATATGGGATGTTATGATAACATAATTTACATTTGGGGACATCACATTCTTATAACAACCAAGTATCATTGGGTCATTAGGACTTTTATATTCTAGGATCTTACTCAAAGTTTTATTGAATATGAGATTAAAATCTCATATTCTCTCATTCTTCCTCAAACTAATCTCGGTGAAATTAGTCAGAAGGGTATGATATGCAACTGGGGGAGCGAACATAGTTAGGAACATGGATTGAAGGTCATTAAATGAACCAATTGACCTAGTGGTTAATGTCATATACCATTCATAGGATCATCTTGATAATGTTTGAAGAAATAACCTTACCATCACATCATCATATTCAACACAATGAAAATCACAAACATCAAGAAATAGATTAAGGTGTCTTTTGGCATCAACTTTTCCATCTCCAAAAAATTATTTCAAAGTACCTTTAGGGAGTACAGGGAGGTCATGTTTATCACCTAGAATATTTAAGAGGGAATATCTTACTCTTCTTCAGTTTCTAAATATTAGGTCTTATTGATTTATTCAGCCACATTCTCCACCTCATTATATTTCTTCATGAGGTTCTCTTTGTGGTTCTTTTTGTGGTTGTTCATTTCTTCCTGCCATGTCCGGAGATATTTCAGGAATATGTATTACACATCTTAGAATATAGAGTTGCTTGCTCTTACTTCTGGTAATGGGTCTCTTTTATTCATTCAACTTCAATTCCATCCTTGTTTTTGTGCTCTTCGATCTTCTCTTTCGTTTCTTCGGTCTTGTCGCTCGTCTCTCCTCTGTCTATGGAGGATTTCTATTTCTTCTTCTTGGACCAATGTCTGCCAAGACATTTTGAATTCTTCCCTAGTTTCAGCTAGCATTATTACAAGATTATATAGTTGATGCAAGATGCTTTGTTGATTATTCAATCCAACTTCTAGGTGGGGTTAATCATCCTGGGGAAAAGTCATGTATCTTTCAAAATATGCTAAAACATATTTCAAATTTTCAGTTGAAAGATGACCAGGAACCTCACAGATCACATATTTGAAAAACAAAATAATAATTTCCTCACATCCATCACCGTTAAACTAAAGATCTTTTATCACATAAAAATAAAATAAAATGGTATGCACACATAAGAGAAATTTAATAGAGAAAACACATGTGGAGCTAAACTAAATAAAATGATAGATCAATCTCAAATATTTTATACTCAAAACTCAGAGTTATAAAACATCGTCAAAACTGATCCCGAAATAGTTCTCTTATGATTTCAGAGAAATATAAAGTCTATTACAAAGCTTTGAAATTTAAATGTGTTTGTCCTTAGGACTCGGATTGGGGCTCCCACGGGCCATAAATCAAATATAAACAATAATTAAGTTGTGGAGAGAATATGGTGGATGATGACAGAGTATCAAGACCTGGAAAGAAGATAGGAAGGAGTTATCAGATTTCATTTAAACCTTTCTATTCAAATAAGCAGAGTAATTGGATTAAAAAAATGATAAAGAAAGAAAGATGTGATCAACATAAACTTACTATGATGGTCTCTCTCATTTTTTACTTGCTTGATGTTGTACTTTTATTTTCCTCATTGACTGTTATAGGAACTGTCTCAACTACTTCTTCTTGGCCTTCTTTAGTTAATTTATCAACTACCTTTTTAAACCAATATTCAATATAATTTTTCATTTGTGCAAAATTATTTTTCATGCATGATTTTGATATTGAATAATTCTCCTTCCAAATCTCTTAAGTCATGAGAAATTCCATGTATTGTCACAGAATAATCAACCATCCAATTATCTATCTCTTCTTCATTATATTTAATTATTCCATAAAATTTCTTGGTTGATAATCCCTTTAATATCTCCACTTGTTCATCAAATTGTTTCTTCTTCATAAACATTGAATTGATAATTAACTTAGGATCTTATACCTCATCAATGCTTCCTTCCATATTTATCTCTATGAGTCTTTTGAACAATTCTTTTATTTTTACTATGGATTTGTTGCAGGATTGGACAATGTTATTGAAATTCCTGATCTTTTCTTTCCAACAAACATTCAATTGTTTAATTCGACTTGGATAAGGTAGATCCTCTGCTCTTCTTTTCAATTCTTTTATATTTGAGGCTTTTATCCCAAATGGAAAAACATCATCAATGAAGAATCCTTCATCATTCTTTAAATCATCCAAGAGATATTCCTGAAAAACATCTTCCCTTGAACCAAAAGAAACAATACTTTTTAATACCTTGCATGATTATATTATTAGTGACATTCTCTTTTTAATGTTTTTCTCCACATAACTTTGCACTGATGTGAGTAAACTAGAATATCCTTTTAACTTAATAGAGGGTGTAGTTGGTTTAACCATTGACAAAGGAATTGTCAGGATTGGAAGAGGCATCAAGACAACTTCCAATTCTTTGATCCTTTCCTTTAATTTAGCATTTTCATCTTCTAAACCATCAATGGATTCGTCAAAAGCATCCTTGGCTTCCCTGTGGATTTTTGAAAACTGGAACAATCACATATCCTTCAAGTCAACCTTCGAGTGAGACATTCCCTTTTTATTCTTCTACTCACTTCTTTCTACAATCAACTTTTTAGACCCTTAATAAAAAACCACACTTTGAAAAGTGAAGGATTCATCTTCACTAAAGGTTTCATTTCCAACGACTTCCAATAAAGAATTTTGTTGAGCCATATTTTCCGGTTGTTCCATTGCAGGAAATATTTTCTCAATATATACTTCTAGTTCCATGTCCTCCAAAGAAAATCTTTGGATGTCATTTTCTATAAGATTATCTTCTTCCTCTTGCACTAAATTTTTCCTTTTATTTCTCACAGGTAGCTTGTGTGAACTCTCAATTTTCCTAGGGGCAGGATTTTTCTCTCCACCTCCAATTGAACTATTGTTCACAACCTTTTTAAATGGGTGGGATATTAGAGAATTTCTCCGGGATGTAGTATTATTTTGAGTAACAAATGGATATTGAGCACTTCTTTCACTGGGACCTTTTCCCCTTTTCTTATAAAAATCATTACTGCTAAGTAATGTTTTTAGATCACCAACATCATGTACAGGAGTGCTTTGGCTATTAAATTCTTCTTCTTTGTTCAATATAGTCTGTATGAATGAGTTACTGAAATCCACTAAAATCATATGTCCCAAAAATATTTTGTTCGGATCAAAACCTATGATATTTTCAGCATACTTTAAATTCACATTGTTGAAATGATTTACAAATTCGTCAATTTTATTTATCTTTATGAACATGAACTCTCTAATATTCCATGTCAAGGGAATAAATTGATTTTTCCTTTTTTCATGGAAAAAATGTAGCCAAAAGTTATATTTCCTTGACACCTCTGTAATAAATATTTTTTCATATACACGATATGAGAGAAAAGAAGGATTCTCTTACGAGCAAAATATCCTTATGATATTGTGATTCTCAATTTGTTCTATGGTTCCCTTTTTATCCAAAAATATGGTAGCTTGTTTGTATATCCTCAAAGTGTTTTCGCAAAACAACATCCTTTTGAAGACTGAAAAAAAATTATTATGAACTTCATAGAAAAAGTCAGGGGTCTTATTTATCCATGGTGCTTGATAAAAAAAGGTAACTAGATCTGTTTCACAATTCACCCTCTTACTTATGGTTAAGTTTGGGAATTGACAACAATGCACAATAGAAAACATCATATAAGAGCCATAAATACTTTTATGTCATTTTTATAGTTTGATAAATGGGACGAGATTTCGATAGAAATATGTTTTCCCCAATCAAAGATGGAATTTTCTTGTACTTTAAAATACAAAATATATAAAATCACACAAGAGATAGAAGAAGTGCTTTTCTGACCTATCAACCTGGTAAATATCCATGCAATTTCTCGATAGGGTATTTTAAAAGAATCAACCTGGATTTTAGTTATGTCTAATGGGATACATGCAAGATTCTCCAAATATTCAGGCAGGAGGTCAAGCCCATTGTTATGTTTCTTCAAGAATTCTCTGCAATCTTCACCTTTAAAATTAAGTGTTGACTTTGGAAACTTTAACATCTTGTGAAAAACTTGTGGTGAAATCAAAGAATGATCTCGGGGTTGTATAATTTTTTGAATTGGCACATACTTGTCCACACACCATGTAACAAGTTATTTACAATCAAAAGCCTCAAGAACACACCCAACACGAGCAATTCCAGATGCCCAATTTATGTCTTTTTGTGTAGGAGGAGATGAATAATATGAATATTCTCTTGACCATTGGAAGTTCTTGTCTTCATGACCAAATATATTCAAAGTATCACCAAAAAATTGTTGTCTAGTTGATGTTGCCATAGGTTGACGAGACTATTTCTTCAGTTGGATAATAACCTCAAATAAATATTTTCAGAGAGATAACGATAATTTAATCTTTTGGAAAATGGATATTTAATGAAATTTAATGATTAATTCCTTGAGCCTTTCACCATTAATGATGATATTTTTGGAGCCTACACAACAATTGTTAGAATTAAACAACACTTAATGCATATTGGGAAAAGAAACAAACTGACAGGGACAAATGAGATATTGAGAGTTTGAATATGAATATTTTCATGAACCCACCAACCTGATAACCCACCAATCCACGGTTATGTATGATAAAAAAATATGCTAAGTGCAAAAAGGAGGTCGATCGGAATTGCATGAAAAAAGAATAAAATACTTTGGAGCTCGGCACCCACGATAAATCTTATGGTCAAAACGTAGATCACAGAACCTGGGGTGCAAAGTAAGGGTCACGGAACTTGGAAGATGAGAGATTGAACACATGAACTCGTGCAATTGAAAAATGGCTAAGTGTAGTGGAGGACTTATGGCATGGGGAAGTGGGTGGATATGAAGGTCTGCCAACCCACCAACTCGTGAATCACTGAAATATGATTAAGTATATTAACTAGAAAGGGAGAGGAGAAAGGATAAAAGAAAAAGGGAAATAAGGGGAGGGATAGAAGTGGGGAAAGAAATGGAAAAAATAATTCAGAAAGATAGAATGGGGAAGAAAAAAAAGGAAGCACGACATTATCTCAACACAACCATGTGCACTTGGTGATAGCGCATCGTCAGATCCATCTTTGTAAAATACTTTTCTCTTTTTACTTGATGAAGAAAGTCTTTGGTACAAGGGAGAGGAAAATGATTTTTTTAAATAATATTTTTAAGAGCCCTATAATTGGTGACTAAACACCACTTTCCACTCTCATTTTTTGGAAGAATGAAGGTCGGGGAGGCGCAAGGAGTGAAACTAGGTTCGATACGACCGACAATGATAATTTGTTGGAGTTGGTGTTCAATTTCCTCATCCTCATGGGGAGCCAAGCAATATGAAGGGACATTAGTAAGAGAAACACTAGGAATGAGGTCAATAGAATGTTCAATAGGGTGCTAAGGTGGAAGTCCTTATGAAGGATAAAACACATAAAATAATTCTGAGAGAACAACCTACAAATAAGGTACAATGGACTGGGGTGTTTTCTCTAATTAATAGGGAGCACAAAGCATAAGGAGATGGATTTATTAAGGATTAATTGGCATATGACAGCTTGTCCAGCCAGTAGAGGAGGATCTTTCAGTGTTGAAGAGGTAATGACATAAGTTCGACCATCCTATTTGATGTGATATTCATGGGTGAGAGAATGATATATGGCATCACGTTGTTTGTAGTATGGGATTCCCAAAAGAATATCTGCACAATCCAATCAAGACACATCAGAAGGAACATAATCATGTAAGGGTCCAATGAAAAAGGTGATGACACAATGTTGTGTGACCATTAGACGAGTTCCTTCCTTATGAACCCACCCTAATTAATAAGGAGAGAGATGAGGTTTGGTGGGAAGGTTTAATCGGTTCACCAAATATTGAGATACTAAATTCTTATGGCTTCCATTATCAATAATGAGCATAGCAAGAGACTGCTTGATTTTGAAATGATGGGTAAAGAGAGGGGTTGTCGAGGTAGCATTATAATTAGTAGCCATCAAAAGAAAATAGGGGTCTATAGCTGTGGGATTGTCTAAAAATATTGGATCATAAGGAGGGGGCACTGAAGAAGAGGACTCAAGAGTATTGACAAAATTCGTTTTGGCAATAGATGGATTCTGTAGGGCATGAAAATCAACAGTGTTATGGAAAGAATACTTATGCAATATGCATTATTTATCATACTTAGGAGAAGAGGGAGACTTTTGAGAGGAGGGAGAGGAGGTTGAGTTATGATGAGACTTAGGGGATTTCAAGAGGGGGGATAGCTTATGCTCAAATTCTAGAGTGTGGGAGAAATCCTTATCCAGAGAATTACTATAAAAAATAATCACCTTCTTGCGTAAAAGTTAAATAAATAATATTTAAAATTCACTATGAGTACCTATTTGGAGTCCTGAATATGAAGATGTATGTGGATCTTGGTGAATATTTCAATGTATTACTACACAGACTGGCCTGGGAATTGGCAGAGATGCAAAAAGCAAGATAGAAGATTCTGACAATAGTCAACAGGATAGAATATTCTACATAAAACTCAACAAAGTGCTTCCCAAGTGCCTATAGGAGGATTGGAAGACAACGTAGATGCTTGCAAATCCACAATGAGTTGGGCCAAAATTGGTTGAGTATCCTATGAATACTGGGAAACTCCTTCCGTTTGCAAGATAATGATATGAAGCTTCTCCTTGTCAAATATGTCGACACGAGTGTTGAAATATCTAGAGAGACTTTGAATCCAAGAATCCACAATGTATATATTTATCTTCCCAAATAACTTAGGAAGTTGGAAGCATGCATCCTTTTGCAAAGGAGTTGGAGTATGTTGTTGCAATATAATAAGCTTATGAAGAGCCAAAGCCAACTCTTGTATAGGGGAAGAGTTGACATAAGAGGAATCATCCTCTGAAGTGTCTCGTCTTGGAGGTGTGATTTTCATAAAATAATGTTTCTCGTATCCAGATATGAAGGATATGTCACTGATCTGTAGAGAAGAGAGGAAAAACCCTAGAGCACCTATGGAATGCAGACTAAGCTGAGAGGAGGAGCGGCTTTCCCTAGTGAACCTATGAAAAAATTGACATAACTGAGAGGAGGAGGGTGTTGTCCTATAGCACCTCTAGATATCTTCTGGAGCTGAGAGGAGGAGGAGGTTTCCATATAACACCTCTAGATTGTTGACTGAGATTAGAGGAGGAGGGGTTTTCCCTAGTACACCTCTAGAATATTGATTGAGCTTAGAGGAGGAGGGGGTTTCCTTAGTGCACCTATGGAAATATTCCTAAAATGAGAGGACAAAGGGGTTTTCCCTAGTGCACCTCTTGGGAGAGAGAGAGGAGGGTGAAAATAAACCTTAGCACATCCCTCACCACCAGAAACAATAATTCCATCCCTACCGCATCCAAGGAAGGGATCTGGGTTTACCTATATCTACCTCTAAAATATATTACTAGTGGATTAGAAGCACCTTGGCTCAGTTCTATGATACCATTTGATATGAAATATTGGAGAGAAAGTAAAAAACATTAATAGAGAAAGAAAAAACAAACACATGATATGAGAAAGAAAAGTAAACCCTTCACTTTATTTAGTAGAATATGTATCCTTTATATAGAATATGTTGAACATACAATGGTTATGATCAATGTGGAGAAAATATAACTAACCAATAGATATAAAAGGTCCCAAACCCAAACAACTATCTTAGTCTACCAACTCCTTGTCATCGGGACTTGTGCCCAGCCTCCTGTTGACGGTTGAATCCATCAAGACCGAAACAGAAACCTCACAAGGATATGAATCCTCCTGCATTTTTAAAGATGTGGTTCTCTTCTTTGGCTAAAATATATATCTTTGAATATATTCGATTAGGACAGTTCTAGGAAGAAAACCCTAAATCTTTATTTCTTGATATTATGAGATAAAATGTTTCTTTAATAACCTAATATGATCTTTGTATGCAGAAAGAAGTCTTTAAACATTTGAAAAGATTGAAGGAGAGCTTCAACATCAGAATTTATTTAGGATCAACATCACATACACAATATTCTTAATCATATATAAATGCATCCATGTCTTCTTCACAAAAAATAGGAGACACTAATTTGATCATCTCAAAGAATTTTAAAAGAGTATTACTATCAACATCAAAACATAATTTGATAGGTCAATCTAAAATACCCCATACTTAAAACTCAAAGTTACAAGATACAGTCGAAATTAACCCCAAAACAATTATTTGTGGAGTTTTATTCATGAAAGATGTTCTTCATTACGAAATATTTGACATCCATGTATGTGGCTACAAATACTCCATGATCATATAAGAAAACATCTTATAAGAATGCAAGAAGAACACTCAAGAACTCTTCTACAACATAAAGCTATGAGAAATGGTGTAGAAGAAATAGAAAGAATGGAGAAGATGGATATTTATTTCTTTTGATCAGAATATTTATTGTGTATCCATGGTTGTACCTTCTTATTCCTCTGATCTTCTTCCCTTCTCCTCTAACAATACTGATTCTTGGAACCCTTGATGAAGCCTCTCTTCTCTTTTTAAGAAGAGATTTTCTAACTACTTGAGTAGTTAGGGTTTCTCCCTTCTAGAAATTCCCGTATAAGTTTCTTTTTAAAACATCCCTTTTAATTAATTCCTAATTAATTACTCATTAATGAACTCACATCATAAATATAATTATATTGAAAATAGGTCCCTCTCCTTTTTTAATAAAATTTTTAATTAAACATTTTTTTTAAATTTAATTAATTTTACATTAAAAGAGAAGGAATGTAATTTATTTTTATGGATGTGGAAACCAACTTTTTAGCCATGTAATCCAATTCTAATGTTCTCTTCATCATATCATATTTACAATCATATAAATTTTGTGCAAATCCATTTCCTAGATCTCAAGATATGAACTCATGAAGTTCAGTTGTCACGCATGCCCATTAAAAATTGAAGCCGACTAATATTTTAATTTATGAGAAATATATATCTCATTTTAGCACTTGAAACCTATATCACAATCTTCTACATCTAAATACCTCTCCAATGGTGTAAATTGTGTGTGATTCTGACACCTGGATCTCAAGTTATGGCCTCTGTAAGATTAACACTCAACCACCATCGATTGATTGTCTTGGGTAAATCAAAACCCTTGGATGAATTTCGTGTCCCTTCATAAAAATTCAATTTTTTCTTCATATAAATTATCCCACATGCATGGGAGTGGTTATCATACATTTTTTTATAAATTTAAGTACAACAAATACTTAATAATAAACACAGTGAGAGAATATTATGGAACTTGGAGGGTTCGACCCTTAGAAAATTGTTGAATAAAATAACAATTTTGGAATCTCATCGTCATCCAACTCACACCCAGTCACCATGATGATCCATCAAATAAGATGTTTCTACATGTCATCACTCGGTAGGCCAACAATTTTCTATTAAAAATATGTCATTTTTCATCCAATAAGATCATGCCATGTGTCTCTCTTTGTGTGTTGCCATGTCTCCATTTATTAGTTGTCATTTGTCTTAATTTCATGATGCCATGTGTAATTCTCTTATTGGTTCAAAATTGATGTATCCAAGTTGGGATAAATTTCTAAGTGAAGTAGGAGGTGCATGACAAAGGAGGACTATCGAGCAAATCATGGTGGGTTCATGGAGGTAAGAGCGTGAGGTGAGTGAGTTTGTGAGTCCACGAACCCACAAGTCCACGATAAACTCATAAATATTATAAGTGTTAAATTTGAATGAGAATGGGGGTAAGGGGAGAAATGTATGAAGCAGAGGTAGAGAATGTAATATGTATACAACGGGTTAGCAAGTGAGGTAGTATGAGAAGGTGAGGGAATGTATAAGTCTTCCAACCCATGAATCTTCCATGGATGAAAAATAGTTAAGTAATGATACTTCTTGGATGGGCTCGTGAAAATGAGAAAACACAACAATATGAGTCTGCAAACCCGCGTGTCTGTGATACAAAATTATACTAAGTGTTGAGGCAAACTGATGTATGGGTAAAGGGAACATAATACAACTTTGAGAGTCTGCAAATGTGATGAATTGACTAAGTATGGAAAGGAGAAGAGGGGAGAGGAAAAATGAAAAAACGGTGAAGTGTGAAGATGGAAGGTGAGGGAAATAAGTGATTAGAATACTTAGTCATAATTCAAAAATGGAGAGGAGAACATGATACTTAGAAAAATTCTTCATAATCTCTTCGTTGTACCTTTGGATAAAATCTTGAGTAATTTAGGCATACAGAATCATATTTTGTTTCTGTGAAATGTGTGATGTATCTGAGACTGGGGGCTATGTAGTGAACTTATAAAAGTTCAAAATTTTTCATCTTCCGAAATCATTTTTTTATATTAATCTAATAAGGGGAAAATATAGTTGAGAAATTTTTGGTCAACAACTGGCTCCAATTGTGGGAAAATGATCCCCTATGGGTTGCTGAGAACACCAAAATCTCAAGACCAACGTCTTTCTCCATTGAGCTATGGAGTCATATTCAATGTAAATTCCTGCAATTCTTATTCTTTCATGGAGTTATCTTCAAACTTCAATACAAAGACTTCTTTATTATGCAAAACTAAATTGACGAAACAAAATATGTACATACATGATCTACCTACCCCAACTTACTTGAAATAAAGAGGCACCTTAGGTGTAGGAATATTCCCAATGGAGCCATTCAAGCATTGATCTAATATGTGGAATGAACTCCAAAATTATGAGATATTTTGGGACTTGTACCAATGAGTCAGGGTCACTCTCATTATGTACTAGAGAAAAACTATACCAAGTATGGTGAAGATTTGATTGTGTTGTTTGGCCAACAATGCTTTGTAACCATAATTAAGTTATATCAATTCTTGGTTTCTCAAGAATACTATTGTATTTGATTGGATGAAGAGTTTTCAACATAAGAATACATTCATCATTTTTCTCATTTACTTCCACTTCCAAGGTTATTTATTAACAAAAAATCTCTTGAAAAGACTCTTCTTTCTTGTAAAGGTGATCTTTCTCACCATTCTTCTCAAAATTCATTTCTTCCATCAATTCTTTTGTTGCAAGTTCTCTTGTGGTGTTTCATCATCTATTACAAGGCCAAAATCTTCTTTTGCATTTGGTGGAGGCTCCTCAATTTCATTTTCAAATTTGTTCCTTGAAATATCTTCATATGGAGTATATAGGAGGCTGGAATTTTCTTCTTGTAATTTGGAATTTTCATCTTCCTCTTCAGCAACATGACTTGTCTTAGAAATTTCATCCACTCTTTGATTATATTATTCTTCAAAATTGGTGGCTTCCTTATCTTTCTTCCATATGGGAGAGGATGGGTGGGAAGAAACATTTAAAACATCAACAAAAACATATGAATGCACTTTTGGGATGAATTTTTTTTCAAATGAATCTTCTAACACATCCCAACTGGTAATGCATTTATGCATTAATGAACTACATCATTCAAGAACATTCCCTCCTAGAGTTTGTAAGAATAATATACATGTAACATTGTTTTCATTGAGGTTGAAATCATAACATGTACCTTTAAAATTAATCAAGTGTTTCTCTGCATCTTCTGAAGCATCCCCAAAGAATGTAGGAAAAAATTCAATAGGAATATTGGGAATTTGAAAGTCTATTTTTGGTAGATTTAAAGGGGTATTATGAAATCGCCTCCTTCTTTGAGTATTTATCCATTTTGTTGAGTCTTGTAAAGTCACTAATGGGCTTGATGAAGAATATAAAGAATCATTATGACATGACTGAAACCCTTCATTTTGAATTGTTTCAATAAAGTTTTTAGGGAGTTCATTCTCCCAAATCTTTGATGCTTCTCATTTCTTTTTGAAATTACAAAAAAGATGAGACATGCTTAAAATAGGCAACAATTTTCTTGAATATTATTTTTGAAACATTGTGCCATGGAGATTTATGGTTCCTCAAATATCTTAAAAATAAATCGGTCCCCAGTGCAGTAACCAAAAAAGTTGACGCTTGAATCCTCCAGGAAAGAAACGAAAACCTCATGAGGATATGAATCCTCATGCGTTTTTAAAGAGGTGGCTCTCCTCTTTGGATAAAAGATATATCTTTGAATATCTTGGATTAGGAGAGTTTTAGGCAAAAAACCCTAAATCTTTATTGCTTGAGATTATGAAATAAAATGGTTCTTCAATAACCTAATTTGATCTTTGTATGAAAAAATAAGTCTTTAAACATTTGAAAAGATTGAAGGAGAGCTTCAACATAAGAATTTATTTGGGATCAATATCACATACACAATATTCTTAATCATATATAAATGCATCCATGTATTCTTCACAAAAAATATGAGAGAATAATTTGATCGTCGCAAAGAATTTTAAAAGAGTATTACTATCAAGATAAAAACACAATTTGATAGGTCAATATCAAATACCCCATACTTAAAACTCAAAGTTACAAGATACAATCAAAATCAACCCTGAAGCAATTCTTTGTGGAGTTTTATTCATGAAATATGTTGTTCCTTACAAAATATTTGATAGCCATGTATGTGGCTACAAATACTCCATGATCATATAATAAAATATCTTAGAATATTACAAGAAGAGAACTCAAGAACTCAGCCTTGTGCCCAACTCAGAAATTCAAGCATAAAGTTATGTGAAATGGTGTAGAAGAAATAGAAAGAATGGAGAAGGTGGAGATTTAATTTTTTTATTATCAAAAGTTTGATTGCATACTCATGGTTGTACCTTCTTCTTCCTCTAATATTTTTTCATACCCCTCAGACAATATTGATTCTTGGAACCCTTGATGAAGCCTCTCTTCTCTTTTTAAGAAGATATTTTCTAACTACTTGAGTAGTTAGGGTTTCCCCCTTCTATAAATTCCGGTGCAAGTTTATTCTTGAAACATTCCCTTTAATTAATACATCATTAATTCCTCATTAATGAACTCACATCATAAATATAAGTATATTGAAAATGGGGTCCTCTGCTCTCTTAACAAAATTTTTAATTAAACTTTTATTTTTAAAATTTAATTAATTTTCCATTAAAAGAGGACGACTGTAATTTATTTTTATTGAAGTGAAAACCAAATTTTTATCCATGTAAACCACTTATGATGTTCTATTCATCGTCTCATATATCCAATGATATAATGATTTTGCAAATCCATTTCCCGAATCTCAAGATATAAGCTCATGAAGTTTAGTTGTCACGCACTCCCATTAAAAATTGAAGTTGACTGGTACTTTAGTTTATGAGAAACATATATCAACTTTCAGCACTTGAATCATGTAACATCGTCTTCTATGTGGAAATTAATTTCCAATGGTATAAATTTTGTGTGATTCCGACACCTGGAGCTCAAGTTATGGCCTTTGCAAGATTAATACTCAACCACCGTCGATCGATTGTCGTGGGTAAATCATATCCCTTGGATGAATTTTGTGCCCCTTCATTAAAATTAGACTTTTTCTTCATATAAATTATCCCACATGCATGGATGTGTTTATCATACAATTGTATATAAATTTAAGTACAACATATACTTAATAAGAAACAGAAAGAGAGAATATTATGGAGCTTGGAGAATTCGACCCTTAGAAAATCGTTGAATAAAATAATAATTTTGGAATCCCGTTGTCGTCCACCTCATGACCAGTCACCATGAAATGTCAGCCAATAATTTATTTCCACGTTTCATCACTCAGTAGGCCAACAATTTTCCAATAAGAATCTTCCATTTTTCATACAATAAGATCACACAATGTGTCCCTCTTTGTATGTTGCCATGTCTTCATTTCTTAGTTGTCATTTGTCTTAATTTCATGCTACCATGTATAATGCTCTTATTGGTTGAAGGTAAATGTTGTTAGGATATTTAGACACTTAGGGGTTAGTTAATATCTACTTGGTCTAATGTGTCGTTACATAAAAGTGTGTTTCTTAGTGTGTTTCTTTATTATGCATTAGTTTGCATTTGTAGTTAGAAAATCTGACGGTCACGATATGTTCCCAACATAGAGTGATCTGATGGTTCATATTCTCCACGATCTTAAAAACCATTGATACGTGGCTTAAAACCCTATTGGTCCATGATCTCTATTTAAAGAGCATGGAGGGTTATTTTCCGATCATCGATTGTGAGAAACTCTCTTGTAAAATCTCTTTGTATTTTTTTTCTTTTTCATTAATAAATTGCTCCAAGTGGCCACGTTGGGTGGGGCCGTGGATGTTTCCCCGTAGGGGTTTTACCATGTCAAAACATCGGTGTGTTGATCTTTGATCTGGTTGTGTGAGTGGTTACTAAAGGTTTTTTTCCTCTGTTGGAATACCTGTGTTGTCGAAGATGGTATCAGAGCCTGTTGGAAGACCTGTTCATGTTGTGGATCAAGATCGTGAAGCCAAGTTTTATCATCTTCATTTTATGCCATTTTTGTACATTTATGGTCTGATATGACTATTCCATTATGTTCGGAGTGCTCGTTTCATTGCAGAACGTTTTTCCTTTCACTCGAAAAGGTTTCTATTTTCCCAAGATATGACCATTTCAGCTAGATCCAGAGGTATAAAGCGTGAATACGCTCTTTTTTAATTTTTTTGCAGAGTATTATTTTGGTTTTATATTTTTTTTTTTTAGGTTTCTACTCTTTTAGATATGTGTATTCTCTTTTCCTCACGTCCTGTGAGGTCTCGAAAAATCATAAACAGATAGGAAAAGGTTCATTTTCCGGATAAACTAACCAAGATCTAACCCTTGTTGTCATCGAGAAGCAAAAAAACTTCTTGTGTGAAAAAAATATTTTTAGCATGCTCTCCAACAACAACAAAAACAACAAAAAAACCCCAAATCCTCTTGCTAAACAATAAAATATGTTTTTCCAGCCCATTTGGTTAAAATTTTTCTTTATTAAGTAAGAGGTCTTGAGTTCAAGTCTCCCTTTTATTACTTTTTTTTGAAAAATTTCATTCTTCATTTTAAAGTGTATTTCACTTCAAGTATAATAGTGAATCACTATAAGTACATTTCATATTTTAGAGCTATTTATTTTGCATGCAACTTTTCTTTTACAAAGTAACTTCATTGTAAAAGTGAACCCCACTTCTTTTTATAAAAGTGGGTCACTTCATAGAGAAACTTGCACCATCACGTGGTCCTTTGGTTACCGTTTATGTTTTTTTTTAAAAGGGCATAACTTTCACATCTGAAGTCCATTTTCAGTGCCGATTTTTTTAAAACTGCCTGATTTTTCGAGATATTTTCATACAGATCATCAGTTTCAGTTTTTCAATCAATATTATCTACATATCTAATATGTCTTCTTCAATTCATCTTTTTCTTACTAACACCAACTACTTCCAATGGAAATATCATATGGAGGATTTATTAAGAAGTAAAGGCTTGTAACGGATTACCTTGGGAAAGGAACCAAAACCTACTGATGCAGATAAGAAAGTAAAATGGGATAATAGGAATGATAAAACATGTGGACTAATTGGAATGTACATCTCTCCTTACTTAAGGTTCCACCTTCAACAAATTGATAAACCCAAAGAAGCTTGGGAAAATATTGAATCTGTGTTTGATGAACACAATATTATTCGAGCACAACAGCTAGAAAATCAAGTACTAACTTTAATTCCAAGTGATTTTTCTTGCATTGAATACTATCTCTCTAAGTTTAAAACAATCATAATTTTATGTGAAGAATGTAAGATAAAGATAGAAGAATATCGTTGCATCTATCTTATTCTTTCTAAGCTAGGTAGTGCATATTTTGTGTTTGTAACTACCTTTTATGCCATGCAAGGGGCTCTAGGGACAGCTTGTCAAAAACCCACTCTTGAGAAATTTTTTGATGCTTTTATTAGAAAGAAAGATAATCTTGTACAACTTGGAGTGATCAACACTGTAGGTACCTCCAACAAAACCTTAGTCGTCCATCAGAAAAATAAACCCAAGAATCCCAAGAAGCAACATCCTCACCACAACAACAAGAAACATAAGGGTCCCAAATCCACTTAGACAACTTCTGGTCCTAATGGTGACAAAGGAGAAAAATATAAAGATAAGAAGATTGACAAACATTGCAACTTTTGTGATAAATATGGTCATGATGAGTCCAAATGTTTCAAGAAGATGGCATCTTTAGAAGCAACGATGAAGAAGCACAACATCAGTATTGATTCTACTTATTCTTCTTCTTCTCATGGACATAGAATTTTTGCTTCTAGTTTCTCCTTCAATACAACTTCTACTTCTTCTTCTGATTAATGGTTTATTGATTCTAGAGCATCTTATCATATGACTAAGGATAGAGACATATTTTATGTTCTAAATGAATGTAACACCAATAAAATATTTGTTGGTGATGATAGATCTCTAAGTGTTGAAGGATCTAGAACATTTCATGTAGAAAATGGTCATTTCAATGATGTATTATGTGTTCCAAGTATTTCTTGTAACCTTCTATCAGTATATCAAATCACTCATTCAGGGGAAGGTAAAATCGTAGAGTTTTCACCTCACCAAGTTGTAATCAAGGATCTAAAAGATCCTAAGCATGTTCTTGCAACTAGAATTCTTGATGATATTACCAGGTTGTACAAGTTTGACAACTTTGGGTCATCATCTTTTTCATCACTTGTTTTTTCTCATAGCGATGACTTGAGAAAACTTTAGCATGAGTGGTTTGGTGATCTAAACTATCGCTCATTGTAGGAACTATGTAATCAACATATGGTGACTAGTCTTCCTCATGTTTCATGCATATATGGTGTTTGTGTCAGTCGTTTTCTCGACAAACATCATCGGGAAATTTTTGAAAAATGTGTGTCTTGTCACGCCTCAGGCCCTTTGCAGCTTGTTCACAGTGATTTGGGTGGTCCACTTTCTACTCCTTGTTTTTCTGGGTGCAAGTATTTCTTAACTTTCATTGATGACTTTTCTAGACGTACTTGGGTTTACTTCTTAAAAATTAAGAGAGAATTTTTTGACAAGTTTCTGGCCTACAAGGCCCTTGTATAAAAGTAATATGGGCATCAAATTCAAAGGTTAGGAACATATAATGGAGGCGAATATATGAACAATAATTTTACAAGTTATTGCACTACACATGGAATAGAAATGCAACACACTGTTCCATATACACCACAACAAAATGGTGTTGCTGAGAGAAATAACTACACATTAAAAGAAATGGATAATTGTATGATCCAATATAAGGGATTAAGTCTAAAGTATTGGGTGGAAGCCATCAACTGTGAAAATTACATAGTAAATCACACTCCCACAGAGGTGCTTAAAAATATAACACCAGAAGAAGCTTGGACTAAAACTAAACCAGATGTAAGTCGCTTTCATGTATTTGGAAGTATAGCATGGGCTCACATTCCTAATGAGAAAAAAAAAAAACATTGCAACCTAAAAGTGAGAAGTGCATATTTGTTGGTTATTCTGAAGATGTCAAAGGTTATAGACTTATTCAACCACATTGTAATGAAATTATCATAAGAAGATATGTTAAATTTGATGGAAATCTATTGGCCTATGAGCCTAATTTGGTGTTTGTTCCTTCTTTGGCATGTGATCCTAATTTGACGTTTGTTCTTTCTTTAGCCTGCGAGCCATCTTCGAACTTTGTGCCTTCTTATTTTCTCATTTCTTCTTCAGATGATGACAGTGAGGATGAAAATCCACCTCTTTCTTCTCACCTTCCTCCAGATGAGTCCTTTGAACCTGAACCAACACCAATTCCAGTTGCACAACTTCCTATATGGGTTCATTCAACACGATATGCAGCTAGTGATCTTGTCAGTGATCCTTCAGATCAACTTTAGACACGTTCACAGTTCCAGTGAGCCTCTTCTCTTTTGGTTCAAGTTTTAGAGACTCATGATCCAGAGACATTTTCAAAAGCTTTAGGTCATATAGATTGGGATACAACAATGAATGAAGAGTACTTTTCTTTAATGGAAAACGATAATTGGGATCTTGCACCTCTTCCAAAAGGAAGAAAACGTGTCAGATGTAAATGGGCCTACATAACTAAGTATGCATCAGATGGAATTTTTGAAATGCACAAGGCTCGATTAGTTTCGAAAGGATTTTCCCAAGTTAAAGGAATTGACTATAATGAAACATCTTCCCCTGTAGACAAAATAAATTCCATCCTCCTTTTTATTTACCTTGTGTTATAACCCTAAATTCCACCATACATGCATACCTGGCAACAATCCCTCTTACTTACCATTTTTTCCAAGCCATCACTGAACAATTTTTCTTAAAAACACTATTTTTGAAGATGTACACGCCCTACACCATTACTGCCCGCGTATGTATGCTAGATGCACCATTACTTCCTATGTATGTACGCTAGATGTACCACTACAACCTACGTATACTCGTAAAATTTGTAAAAATTAAAAAGTTGCAAGGAATTCTTTGAGATTACGGGCTATTGGGTAGTTTCCCAACTGTCCCACCACCTATAGCCTGTCACCCAAACAAATAACCATTCTTTTGTCATATTAAAGGAGGTGTTGGGGTCTCATTCCAAAGATAACCATAAGAACAATGAAACTCTTCCCATTTCATTTTCCCCCCTTGCCCGAAGAATTTGCAGCCACATTGTGAGTTTTGAGCCAAAATTCCCTGTTCTTGCCTTTTTCCTCCATTGCAAGCCTAATACATTCCCTAGAGAGAGTTGAAGATGAGAAGGATACGTGGAAACACAATGGGATATTGGTGAAGAGGATCCCAAACTAGGTTCGAGGAGTAGCCACCGATCTCATTGTAAGTAACTTTATGAGATTAATAAAAAGGAATACTTTTTATGTCCCGAATATGACGTGTTCAATCTTTATGTTTGATTTATATTTGATTATGACATATAACCCACTAATTCATATATAGTATGCATGTTCGTAGTTATTTGTTTGTCTGTTTATGAATGCAGGTCATCCTTGGGAGGAGACTTGTAGTCGAGGAGCAATCGAATGCAAAATGATCGACACCAGACACATAGTTTAAGGTAGAGTTACCAGATATTTTTACTTTTAGTTTTATGCATGAATGTGGGTTGTATTTTTGGTAGTTTTTAAAAAGTAGGAGATTTTAGACTGTTATCTCTGCCTACATGTTGAGCCCTAGTGTATTCTATAGGGGGGGGTTCCCACTATAGCAGAATTGGTGACCATACTGGAGAGTTTGTGTTGCCTCCTGCATCGTGAACTTATGTCAAAGACATGTTTCTTCAGTCTAATAATCTATAATTCTATTGTACAAGGGAATTTTTAACCAACTTGAGTCGGACTCTCTATAGTTCGTCTCTTTCCCTCATCCCGACCATCCCCAAAAGTCCAATCAAGTCCTTGTTTGAAATAATTGAATTTCTATGCCTGATCACCGAGATCCTCTTATCTGTTATTGAAAATTTGTCGAAGACCTCTGGGTAGTGAATTTGTACACTCACATTACACTCATATCTGAGTTTTGAAGATCTTGAAGTTGTTGCTCGAGCTTTGAAGGTCTCATCTCCAGCCATCATGTGTCATTGGCTTCTTGAAGATGGATACTATACATGTATAGCTTTGATTTTGAGATGTATATCCATTGTGTATTTCTCATGGCTACACTTTATATAGTTATATGACATGGATCTGAAGTGTATTTTATTGGCAACCATGATTTATTTCATCCCGATCATGGATATGCCCATCTCGGTGAGAAAATTATTATTTTTCCAGATGGCACCTCCTGAACTCTGGTCTCGAGCTCACTCGCTCCGTATGTTGGTGAATATTCGTAATGTATTTTGGCCATCACATGATCTTATGAACTCACACATTAGGGGGCATATGTTATAACCCTAAATTGCACCATACATGCATACCTGGCATCAGGCCCTCTTATTTATCATTTTTGCCAAGCCATCACAGAGAAACTCTTCTTAAAACCACTATTTTTGAATATGTATGTTCCCTACACCATTAGTTTCCACATATGTACGCTATTTGGACCATTACTACCCATGTACATACGCTAGTTGCACAACTACAACCTGCATATACTCGCAAAAGTTGTAAAAGATAAAAAGTTGCAAGGAACTCATTGAGATTACGGGATATTTGGTAGTTTCCCAACTGTCCCACCACCTATATCCCATCACCCAATCGAATAACCATCATTTTGTCATATAAAAGGAGGTGTTGGGGTCTCATTCCAAAGCTAAGCATAAAAACAATGAAACTCTTGTTGGATTACTGAGAAGGGGGGGGTGAATCAGTAATAGAGAAATTTAATCCTTTTTAACCATATAATCCAAGTGTTATTTTAATGTAGTATTATCATCCAATAAATCCGGAGTAAATAAGCAATGAACAAATGAACAGTCATACACATACACAATATACCAGTGTTTTACGTGGAAACCCAAAGCGGGATAAAACCACAGAATGCTTTTTCTTATATGTCATGAAGAATTACATTCATTGGAAGCACCAACTTCCTTTGTTTTCTAGCTGCAACTGGAACGAGGCTCCAACCCCCTAGTTTCTCAGGCTACAACCTGAGGGAAGCTCCAACTCCCCAATTATTTGGCTACAACCAGAAGGAGGCTACAACCCCCTATGTTCTCTGGCTACAATCGAGAAGGTGGATACAACCACATGTCCTTGCCCTATCCAACCAACCTGAAATATAAGTAGAAATATGGAACCACTGTCACACTATAATTATGAGATACATTGCTTTAAACTTGTACCAATAACCTGAACCATGCATTAACCATGCATCAACCTGTACCTCAACCTGTAATCAACTTGTACCATAAAAATGTGCATCAACCATGCACCAACCTATACCAACTAACATGTAATCAACATGTACCATAAACAAGTGCATCAACCATGCACCAAACCTGTACAAATAACCCATCACAAAAACCTGTCACGACAACTTATCCAAACAACCTATCACAACAATTTGTCTCATCAATTTTATCAACCAAATCACATATACTCACCAAGATCAATCACTAAGACAACTCTCAAAGATGTGCATCAACCAAGTATAACACAACAAATCATAATCATCACCAAGATCAATATGTGCTTCTAATAATACAAGTATACTACAACATCCATAAACCATCTGTCAACAATACTACTAACAAGTTCCTCCAACCATGCACGAAGTATGTACCAATCATGTATCAACTACTCATCAATCATGACTCATCAATATGTACCAACATCATCAACTATACACCTCATGTATGTGCCAACTCATTAACTACTTGTCTCAACCATGTACTCAACATGTACCTCAACCAAATTCCCTCATCAATTTCATCATCCAAATCTGATTTGAAACTCTGTAATAGACCTAGTGTATATGATCAAATTGCTACAAATCTTCCTTAACTTTAACAACAAGAGACTAGCATTTTCATCAAACTTTTCTTTAGTATCACATGTCTAGTTTTGGATTAGTCAACAACCCTAACTTGAAATAATCATAAATTTGTACCTATAATGAATAAATATCTAAAACTGATACAAATTGTTATTTAGTCTGTTTTATTCAATTCCTCCAGGTATCACTACTTGGAACCTCTCATAAATGTAGTTATAGCAAAAATGACATACCTTGCTGAATTCTGGTTTATTCTAGAGAGAGACCTTGTAGAGCGTGCCCCGCACAGAATATTTATTGAATCGATTTGAAAATGTTACACAACATATTAAATACTGTACTATAACCAACACATTTTGTCTTACTAAATTTGTATCTCTTATGAATAATTTATTACACTTTTACCCGAAACACCTGTTTTAGACTAGTTTCAGGACTAGCCACAAACCCTATTTTCCACGGAGTGTAACTCCAAAAATACAATGACCCACAAGCTGAAATTTTTATCACAAATACTTGGATATGTTTCCTCAATGGAATATAAACTCATGGTTTGAATTGTTCTATAAAAAAATTTATTGTGAAAATGGTGAGATGACCTGTAAATAACATACCTTAGAAAGCATCATCAAAATAATTTATCCTTCCTTGAATTTCGACCTTCTTTTCTTCACCTTCCCTTAGAAATTTGGCTTAGATATCCTTTGGTTACCTCAGAAAACTATATCTATTCAATATTCTCAAGTATGTCTTAAATGAGAGAGCCTTGCCTCTTATTTATACTCTCCAAGTAGCTTCCTTAAAAACATCTTCTAGGTCACTTTCCCCACATTCCCCACTTTTCTTATTTTAGGGTTAAACCACTTCTAATTTCTCCATTAAATTTATTATTTAAATAATTTATTTTGTATTCACTTTAAATTATAGTACATTAATCAATTCACTTTATTATTTACCTTCTAAAATCTCTTAAACCACTTAGACTACTTTGACATTTTGGGGCTTCTAGATGACATAAGAGGGTCCTCCAACTTTGTAAGGTCATAACTCTCAAACCGTGAGGAGTTGTGTGACATTACACATACCACCAGAAATGGAATGACATGTACCATCCATATAGAATATTATTACTTGAAAATATATCAAAACTCATACCATTATCCATCAAACAAACTTGGGTCCATTACCTAAACCTGGGTTCTCCAACTTCTCATGGCCATAAATCTCTAACCGTGAGGAGTTATGTGACGTTCCACAGACCACTGGAAATGGAATGACAAGAAATATCCATATAGGATAGATTCACTAACAAACTCACTGACATTCATTTCATTATTCCACAAATAAGCATGGGTTCTCTAACCATACTTTTATGATAACTCAATCCGCAAAGCATCTTCCTGTGAGGGATTTCACCATAAGGAGACCACTTTAGAGTTCATCCATCTGTACTTTGTATCAACCATGACAAGAAAATAATGAGTCATCTTTACATAAAAAAAACTTGGGTCCATTACCCAAACCTTTGTGCTACTGGAATTCGCTACCGTACTTTCTTCAAGGGTTGACATCAATCTACAATATCACTCTCTAATAGTTGACATAAATGAAAACCAACAATCCATACCATCTATCCATCAACCTAAGCCAACTGTCTGAGAATCTCCCCCTTTGGAATTCATGGCAACACCAACATTGATGGAAACACTTATTCATGATAACAATCATGCTTATACTCTTTATCAATGTTTTTATCTCTCCCCCTTTGACATCAATGACAAAGGGTATCTCCCTTTGGGGCTACTCCCCTTGACTAAAATCTCCTTGGGGATGCTCCCCCTGTCTACGCGCCTTATATTTTTCTTTGTGTTCATAATCCTCTGATTACTCCCTCTCCCTTCATATGAATTATTTCCCCCTTTGATAAAGGGTATCACTCTGAAGTCATATTGTTCATTATTCCCTTGTGACAATCACTCCCCTTGGAAACATGCCTCTATGCTCTCTCTCCAAGAATTTACCTTTTGCATCTAATAAATCTCTCCCCCTTTGTCCTATTTATGGTTCTTCCTCATGTACATATAAGACATATAAGATAAGCATTCAAAAGTATTCATTTTGGAGTAGAAATTACTCCTAGTATCTGGCGAAGATACTCAAGGGCTTCCCATGGAAGAGGTTTTGTAAAGATGTATGCCACTTTTTCTTTTGTTACCACATAGTCAACTCTAATGTTCTTCTCTACAACCCATTCCCGTAGAAAGTGATACTTTGATTGGAATGTGCTTTGTCTTGGAGTTCATCAACGGGTTTTTGAGATATTGATGGCACTTGTATTATCAAAATATATTGGAATGGGCTCATCATACTCAACTTGTATATCTGTTAGAGTTTGTTTCATCTAAAGAGCCTATGTACAACATGATGTTGTTGCAATATACTCTACCTCGGTTGTATATAAAGATATTAATGATTTTTTCTTGCTTAGCCATGATACTAAACACTCACGCAAGTAGAACGTTGCTCCACTAGTGCTTCATCGGTCATCAATACAACTTGCCCAATTTGCATCTGTGTAGGAAATAAGTGATATATCCTTTCCTTTTGGATACCATAATCCAAACTCTTATGTTCCTTTGAGATATATGAAAATCCTATTCATTTCTAATACATGTGATTCCTTTAGTGCTGCCTAAAATTGTGTCACCTGTCCAACTGCCTGCATTACATCTGGTCTGGTTGTTGTCACATATAGTAAGATACCAATCATTGACCTATATTTCCTTTGGTATGTAGACTTTGAATCATCATCTTTTCTCAACTTGCAACTGGTTTTCATAGGAGCGGTAACTGGTTTGCAATGTTCCATTATGATCCTCTTTAGCATTTCTCTGATATACTTAGTTTGAGAAATAAAAAATCCTTGGTTTCTTTGACATATATGAAGACCCAAAAAGAAGGATAGTCCTCCAAGTAATGACATTTCAAATTCATTCTGCATATCCTTTGCGAATTTCTGGCTTAACTTGTCATTAGTACTTCCAAAACAATATCATCAATATAAATTTCAATTAATACAATATTACCTTGAGTTACATTGATCTAGAGGTTGTTGTCTGCGCTTCCTTTCCATAGTTTGTAGGTAGTTTTGTCATTGTTGTTTCTAAGGATTACTCTGTTTTGAATGTGAACTGATGTAGGCACTGCATGTGTCCAAAAAATATCTATCAATTTGGAATCCATTAGCATTGTTCGAGCCATTTCATGTTTAATTATCATCCATTATGATAATGTTCATTTTTCTTTGAACCACTCTATGAACCAATCTACGAATCCATTATGTCGTCCACTATCATATATCTATCCAAACCTGCTAAGTGTTCTTATGAATCCATCTCTGTACATACTATCCAAGACTCTACTTGTGCAATTTTCCATAATGTTGACCCATTTATCACTATAATATCATGAAGTCTTGATTAATCTATCAAAGTGTACTTTTGCTAACTAATTGCTATGAATCTATCTTCTCAAACATTGCAAGCTACTCGAAGGATGGTTCTTTGGTCTATCACAGCTATTGCATAGACTCCCCCTATCTAATATTCATATTACTTGGGAGTCTCTAAGACGAATGACTGAGAACAATTCCTGCTCTAATGTGTACTCATCATCATCTTCATTTGTATATTCATCATCATCTTCATTGGTATATTCATTATCTCTCTAAGCTCTAACTTCTTTCTTTCTATCTGCAGATTCATCTTTCACTACAATCCCTGAAAGTACAATCTCTTGAACCTGTTCCTTATTTACCTGTCCTTCATTTCTTTCAGTTATTTTCCAAACCTTTCTGTATCTAACATCTTTCCTTCTCTCTGTAGAATTTTCTTCATATCATTTTATTGCCATTCTTGCGATCTCTGGTACCTGGTCCTTGTTCACTTGTTCGTCCTGTTTTCTTATCCTACTTTCGTATATCTGATATCAATATTCTCTTTGATGGAAGTATCGATCATGCTTCTACAATCAATGGATATGTGTCCATAGTTATAACATTTGTAACACTCAATGTTATGTGCAACCACATAGGCACGGTTTGCTTGAACATTTCTTTTATAATCCCCTCAATATGTTACCTTATGTCCAAATTTAGTACAATAACAACAATGACCATAAAATAAATTTTCATACGTGGGAGTGAATTATCTTCTTTGTGGTGTAGTCCTTCTAAATTTTTTCCTTGATTGATAATGATCATGATTGAAGCTTCTTTTTGCCTTGAACATGGATGGTATTCTTGAAGATGTATCTTCAATAGTTTTCTTAGATTCTGGTTGACCGTGATACCTTCCTTTGAGTACTTCTGTATAACTGTTTTTATTTTCTTCATTCTTCTTTTCTAGCAACATAGAGTGCTTCTCTTCATTCTCTACAAATGATGTGGATGTTTTTGTCTCTTCAATGCTCTTGTTGAGATTGACGTTTTTCACTCTTAGTGTGACAACTTCTTCTTCAAGATTCTCAACCTCTTCTTATTTCTTCATTATCTGAGACTTCATGACCTCTTATGTTCTCTTTGCTTATTCAAGTTGGATTTTCAATGTAATTATTTCTTCTTCTAGTCTTCTCTCTTCTTGACCAAACTCTTCCTCAAGTTGGTTTAAGTCATTGGTTCTTTCCTTGAGATGATCCATCAATATATTTTCTCTCTTTTCTGCTTCTTCCTTTTGTGTTGCTATGTTGGCTTCTAAACATTTATTTTGATATTCTAGAGTTTCTTCAATTATTCTGGCCTCTTCTAGTTGAACTCTTAAATCCTTGATGACCTACTGATCTTTTTCTGAACCTTGAAAACTTTGCTTTTGATTTATCAATTCTTTCTTGGATGACTTGTTTTCTTCTCTTTCTTTCCTTAGATATTTAATTGCACTCATCAATTTTTATATGTAATCAACTTTTTCTTCATCATACTCTTCCTCTTCTCAATCTGTCTGACATCGTGAGCATCTTTCTTCTTGTTCTGTATTTGCATCTTCTTTGGCATTTTCTAAATCTACGATGGGTGAAGAATATATGTCATGTAACTTATCCCAAAGTTCTTTGAATGATGAAAATTTACCAACCTTTTCTCTTACCAGTTTAGGTAATCCTTCCTAGATGAAATCCATTTCTATTTTGTTATTCTTCAATTCCTTCTTGGCTACAGTATTTGACATTTTTGAACTATCATATCCTGTAACAACTGATAGCCAAATATAATGTCCCTGTGCCCGTAAAAATACTTTTGTCCTTCTTCTCCACATCTCATACTTAAATCCATTTTGACCATTAAACATCGATACTCTATTCTCATAATAATCCATGATCTCCTTCCAATGGTTAAACTGTTTCCTGAAGGAACCTCGCTCTAAAACCAATTGTTGGATTACTGAGAGGGGGGGTGAATCAGTGATAGAGAAATTTAATATTTTTTAACGATATAATCCAAGTGTTATAGCAATGTAGCATTATCATACAATAACTACAGAGTAAATAAGCAATGAACAAATGAACAATCATACACATACACAATAAACCATTGTTTTATGTGGAAACCCAAAGTGAGAGAAAACCACATAATATTTTTTCTTATATGTCTTGAAGAATTACATTCATTGGAAGCACCAACTTCCTTTGTTTTCTAGCTGCAACTAGAAGGAGGCTCCATTACCCCAGTTTCTCAGGCTACAACCTGAGGGAAGCTCCAACTCCCCAATTATTTGGCTACAACCAGAAGGAGGCTACAACCCCCTATGTTCTC
>ML785156.1:500257-510467 GCA_009831015.1 Picea engelmannii
GCCCTAACCTCATCATCAAAGTCCACTTTTACATAACTTAGTTGATTAGTAACCATATTAAATTCATTTAAATGATCTGCAATAGACCCACCTTCCGACATCTTCATATTAAATAATCTCTTCATTAGAAATACCTTATTGGATACCGAGGGTTTTTCATACAATTTGGCCAATGCATCCATCAAACCCTTCATTTTCTTCTCTTTCGAGATATTGAAAGCCACCGACACTACCAGGCTCAACTGTATCGTTCCTAGAGCCTTTCTGTCAAGAATCTCCCATTCTTCATCCTTCATGGCCGCCGGCTTATTTTCTACTCTGCTCAATGGTAGGAATAGATCCTTCTAATATAAATAATCTTCCATCTTCATCTTCCATAACTAGTAGTTTTGGCCATTAAATTTCTCGACCCTAAAATTTCCATCTTCCGACATTGCTCCCACTCGATCCAGTAACCCTCTTTTCCTACGAGTTATTTTACACTCTGATACCAGTTGTTAGAAAAACAAGACCACGGAGCAATAAAATAAAACAAATGTTTGAAACAAAACACAAAAGATACACAATACAAGAGAGACATAGATTTACGTGGTTCACCCAGTGTGGGCTACATCCACCAGAGAAATTTTCAGGTCCTTTCTTTATTATTATCCAGCAAAATGAAGGGATACAACCTACAACAAAACCTGTTGTAACTTCCTCTTCTTTCTGTCACAGTCTCCTCTCTCAGAATGCAATACTCGCCAACATACATAGCCACAATACATTTCCCTCATAGAAGAGGGTTGCCTTCTAGGGAAAAAAACCCTAACATAATCTCTATCGTTAGATGTATGACCTTATAATGAATGATCCAGATTTAAAATGAAACTACAATATACTTTTATAAGGCAATTTTTTCTTCAGGGGCTTCACCCCGAAACCCTCGCTTGTCCCCAGACCCACCAGCCAGGGGATAGCCCCCCCGAACCCCGCAGAGGGGGTACCCCCCCTCTGCACTCCCCCGTGTGGAAGAGTGTACATACTTATGTTGTGTAAATACTTCATGGGGTATAAACACGGCTGAATGTAAAAGACCTCTAAATCAGGAAGATAATCAGGCTCCACAACCAACACCTCCCTAAAATATAAGTAGAATGATGGAACCATTGTCACACTATCACTATGAGATATACTGTTGTAAACCTATACCAATCAACCTATACCAAACAACCTGTACCAATAACCTGAACCATGCATCAACCTGTACCTCAACCCGTAATCAACTTGTACCATAAATAAGTGCATCAACCTGTACCTCAACCCGTAATCAACTTGTACCATAAATAAGTGCATCAACCATGCACCAACCTATAACAACCAACCTGTAATCAACATGTACCATAAACAAGTGCATCAAGCATGCACCAACCTGTACCTCAACCTGTAGCATGAACAAGTGCATCAACCATGGACCAAACTTGTACAAATAACCCGTCACAACAACCTATCACAACAACTTGTCCAAACAACCTATCACAACAACCTGTCTCATCAATTTTATCAACCAAATCAGATCTAATCACCAAGATCAATCACCAAGACAACTCTCAAATATGTGCATCAACCAAGTATAACACAACAACTCATAATCATCGCCAAGATCAATATGTTCTTCTAATAATACAAGTATACTACATCATCCATAAACCATGTGTCAACAATATTAATAACAAGTGCCTCCAACTATGTACGAAGTATGTACTAATCATGTATCAACTACTCATCAACTATGACTCGTCAATATGTACCAACATCATCAACTATACACCTCATGTATGTGCCAACTCATCAACTACTTGTCTCAACCATGTACCTGACATGTACCTCAACCAAATTCCCTCATTAATTTCATCATCCAAATATGATTTGTAACTCTATAATATACCTGGTGTATATTATCACATTCCTGCAAACCTTCCTTAACTTTAACAACAAGATAATAACATTTTCATCAATCTTTTCTTTAGTCTCATGATTAGTCAACAACCCTAACTTGAAATAATAATAACCTTGTACTTGTAATAAATAAAGATCTGAAATTTATACACAATTTTCTTCAGTGTTTTTAATGTAATTCCTCCAGGTTTCACTACTTGGAACCTCTCAAAAAAGTAGTTATAGCAAAAATGACATACCTTGTTGAATTCTGGCTTATTCTAGAGAGCGAACTTGTAGAGAATGCCCCTCACATAATATTTGTTGAATAGATGGGAAACTATTACAAAACATAATAAAGACTTTAATATAACCAATGCATTTTGTCTTACTAAATTTGGACCTCTTATGAAGAAGTTATGACGTTTTTACCCGAAATACCTATTTTAGACTAGTTTCAGGACTAGCCACAAACCCTATTTTCGACGGAGTGTATGTCCAAAAATAGAACGACCCACAAGATGAATTTTTTAGCACATATACTTGGATATGTTTCCTAAATGGAATAGTAATTTCACGGTATGAATCATTCTAGAAAAAAATTTATTGTGAAAATGGTGGGATGACCAGTAAATAACATACCTTAGAAAGCATCATCAAAATAATTTATCCTTCCTTGAATTCTGGCCTTCTTTCTTCACCTTCCCTCAGAAATTAGGCTTAGATGTCCTTTGGTTACCTCAGACACCTATAGGTATTTAGTATGCTCAAGTATGTCTTAAATGAGAGAGCCTTGCCTCTTATTTATACTCTTCAAGTAGCTTCCTTAAAAACATCTTCTAGGTCACTTTCCCCACTTTCCTTATTTTAGGGTTAACCCACTTCTAAATTCTCCATTAAACTTATTATTTAAATAATTTATTTTGTATTCACTTTGAATTATAGTACACTCATCATTTCACTTTATTATTTACCTTCTAAAATCTCTTAAACGACTTTGACTACTTTGACCTTTTGGGGCTTCTAGATGACATAAGAGGGTCCTCCAACTTCGTAAGGCCATAACTCTCAAACCGTGAGGAGTTATGTGGCGTTCCACATACCAACAAAAATTGAATGACATGTACCATCCATATAGAATAGTATTACCTAAAAATATATCAAAACTCATACCATTATCTATCAAACAAACTTCAATCCATTACCCAAACCTGGGTTCTCCAACTTCTCATGGCCATAACTCTCTAACTGTGAGGAGTTATGTGATGTTCCACATACCAACGGTAATGGAATGAAAAGAAATATCCATATAGGATAACTTCACTTAAAAACTCACTGACATTCATCTGATTATTCCACAAATAAGAATGGGTTCTCTAACCATACTTCTAGGATAACTCAATCCACAAAGCGTCTTCCCATGAGGGATTTCACCATAAGGGGATCACTTTGGAGTTCATACATATGTAATTCTTATCAACCATGACAAGACAATGATGATTCATATTTACATCAAACAAACTTGGGTCCATTACCCAAACCTTTGTGCTACTGGAATTCACTACCATACTTTCTCCAAGGGTTGACATCAATCCACAATATCACTCTCCAATAGCTGACATAAATCACAACCAACAATCCATACCAACTATCCATCAACCTAACCAAATGTTTGACAACTCTTCCCATTTCACTTCCCCCTCTTGCCCAAAGAATTTGCAGCCACAATGCGAGTTTTCAGCCAGAATTCCCTATTATTCCTTTTTCCTCCATTGCAAGCCTAATCCATTCCCTAGAGAGATATGAAGAGGAGAAAGATACATGGAAGAAAAGTTTGAGCTTGGTGTAGAGGTGCCTAGACCAGGTTCGATGTGGAGTCATCGATCTCATTGTAATTAACTTTATGAGATTAATAAAAAGGAATACTATTTCTGTCTCGAATATGATGTGTTCAATCTTTATGTTTAATTTATATTTTATTATGACATATAACCCACTAATTCATATATAGGATGCATGTTTGTAGTTCTTTGTTTGTCTATTTATGAATGCAGGTCATCCTTGGGAAGATAATTGTAGTCGAGGATAAATCAAACACAAAATGATTGACACCAGACGTGACATTTAAGGTAGAGTTACTGGATCTTTTTAATTTGTGTTTTATTGATGAATGTGGGGTGTATTTGGGGTAGTTGTTAAAAAGTGGGATACTTTAGACGGTTATCTCTCCCTACATGTTGAAACATAGTGTATTCCATAGGGTGGTTTTCCACTATATCATCTTGCAACCTCACATAAATGGGAGGTCCATCAGATGGATGCTAAATATTCCTTCTTGCATGGATATTTTCAAGAATAAATCTACATGGATCAACCTCCTGGAAATGTCTGGAATGACTCTAGCCTTGTTTGTTTCCTTAAGAAATCTCTTTATTGTCTTAACCAAGCTCTCTGAGCTTGGTATGCCAAAATGGACAACTTTCTTATTGCCATCAGATTCTCTAGATTCCATTCTGAGCTTAATGTATATACTAAGTAAGTAGGAATCCATATCATAATCCTTGTCCTGTATGTTGATGACCTTATCCTTAATGGTAATGATTCAAAACTTTTAAACCATGTGAAAAACAACCTTAAGAAGAAATTTGAAATGATAGACTTGGGTTTTTTTCACTATTTCCTTGGCCTCCAAGTTTAGCAAACCAATGAAGGAATTTTTCTTTCCCAGTCTGAGTATACTTGTGACCTTCTTCATCGCTTTCACATGGACAATTGTAAACCAACCCATTCTCCCTTCCAATATGGAGTCAAGCTTTCTTCCACTGATACTTCTCCCAAAATTGATGCCACCTTGTATCGTCAGTTAGTTGGTGGCCTCTTATACTTGACTCATACCTATCCTAATCTTTCCTTTGATGTTGGTCTTGTTGCTCGGTATATGAAAACACCCCATGAAATACATTGGAAAGAATCTAAAATGATACTTCGCTATGTTCGTTGTACAGTTGAGTTCAGGACACATAAAGGTTCACGGGGGGCTCCTTTATTGGTTGGTTTCACTGATTCAGATTAGGCCAACGACCCTAATGATTGGAACTCTACTGCAGGTTATGTTTTCAACCTTGGTTCAGGACTTGTCACTTGGGCCTATAAGAAACATCATACTATTTCATTTTCTGTAAGTTTTAAACCTGTGAAGTAAAGCAATGCATATAGATTCTTAAGCAAAATAGAAATTAGTCAATGGCTCATACACAGAGATTTTATACCGAAAACCCTCAACCGGGAAAACCTTTCTTATATTCATTATATTAAATTTCACCATTCACTATACAATATATACAATGTTTTTAGGTATTTCGTAGATACCAAAACCCTAATCCCTAAAACCAGGATCATTTTTAGTAAACCTCTAAAAATAGAAAAATCTACTAAAAATAGCAAAAACCACCAAAAAAAAAAAATCAGGGCACTGCCCCGAACCCCCTCGGCCCCAGGCTACGACCAATGTCAAACGCTGGGCATAACCAGGGGAGGGCATACCTGCCCCCACTTGGGACCCCCCCTAGGAAAGTGCCCGACGCACACAGCACATATGTGCCACTAGTACGAGGGATCGTCAGACACAGTTGTCATATCTGACACGCCCACACACACACATGCAAATAATATAAAACATAACCAACATTATCCCACTTGTTGTTTTCTTTGCATCCAGGGGTCCAGGGGATTATATAGTTAACAAGCCAGGGCAACAATGCCCATTTTTACTCTACACCAGGAAAAATTTTCTCTGCTCACAGACTTTGTCAATGAATCTGCAACATTATTCAAAGTGTCAAACGTTTCTAGCAACACCTTCTTTTCCTCAACCATGTCTCTCACAAAGTGATGCTATACATCAATATGCTTTGTCTTCGAATGGTAAGCTGGTTTCTTTGCTAGGAAGATTGCACTCTGACTGTCACAAGCTAATTTCACTGCTTGTTGTACCAACCCAATACCTAAACACAATCTTTGTAACCATACTACTTCAATGCTTGCATGTGTTGTTTCCATGTATTCAGCTTCTGTAGTTGAGAGTGCCACTACAACCTATCTTTTGCTCATCCAACTAATTGCTCCTACAAATAGTTTAAACACATACCCACTTGTATATCTTCTGCGATCTAGATCTTCAACCCAGTCTGCATCAACAAAGCCATGTATGTCCAACACTTTCTCCAATCCTAGTCTTCCTTGGTAGCACAATCCATAACTGGTAGTGCCATGAAGATACCTGAAGACCCTCTTTACTATTGTCCAATGCTCCTTCCCTAGTTTTGACATATACCTGCTCAAAACTCCCACTGCATGTGCAATGTCCGGTCTAGTACAGACCATTGCATACATCAAACTACCAACTGCACTAGCATATGGAACATGGGACATGTCCTCTTCTTCTTCCTATGTCTTGGGACATTGATCTGCAGATAACTTTACACCTATAGGAATAGGAACCTTGACTGGTTTACTTCCATACATATTAAACCTTTGCAATATAGTCTCAACATATTTTCTCTGATTCAACCAGAGTTTCCTATTTGCAGGATCCCTTTTAATCTCCATTCCCAGAATGAAGTTATCAACACTAAGATCCTTCATGTCAAATTTGGAGGATAGCTGCGATTTCACCTCCTTGATAACATCCATGTTATTTCCTACCAACAACATGCCATCAAAATATAACACTACATGAATGAAGTGATTACCAACCTTCTTGGAATATACACAGTGATCAACCCTGCTTCTTACAAATCCCAATCCAAGGATGTATGTGTCAAACTTTTGGTACCACATCCGAGGTGATTGCTTCAGACCATATAGTGACTTCTTTAGCTTACAGACTAGATCTTTCTTTCCCTTCACTACAAAGCCTTATGGCTACTTCATGTAGATTTCTTCTTCCATATCCCCATGTAAGAATGTTGTCTTCACATCCATCCGTTCCACTTCAATATCAAAAGCAACAGTAATAGATAAAAGAAATCTAATAGAAGTTAACTTAGCAACAGGAGAAAAAATATCACCAAAGTCAATTCCCTCTACCTAGGAATAACCTTTTTCTACTAGTCGAGCTTTGTATTTGTCAACTTTACCTTGTGCATTAAACTTCTTCTTAAACAACCATTTGCTACCAACAGATTTTCTTCCAGCTGGAAACTCAACTATATCCCATGCCTCATTCTTATCCAAGGCATCCATTTCTTCAACCATGGCCTTCTTCCAGAGTTTACTATCCTCTGAATTCACTGCATCCCTAACAGTTCTGGGATCATAATCAGTAATAGATAAATCAAAATTGGAATGAAAATCAGGTGGACTATACCTTTCTAGTTTCCTTCTATATCTCATTGATCTCCTCAATACTGGGGTAAGAGGTTCTTCTTCAGCTTCTTCTACTTCCTCTTCTTCATATGATTCAGATTTTGCATCATCCAACTCAAGCTCTATTTTCTCAGGTTCATCTTGCGTTGGTAGGAATTCCTGTTTGGACACATCTTTTACCTCTTTGAAAACAACATCTCAACTATAAATAGTTTTCTTAGTTTCTGGTTTCCAAAGCTTATAGCCTTTCACACCATCTTTATAACCAATAAAGATACACTTTTCAGCCTTTTTATCCAGCTTACTTCTATTTTCCTTTAGAACATGTACATAAGCATCACAACCAAACACTCTAAGATGTTGAAGAGAGTGTTTATTTCCATACCATACCTCGTGTGGAGTTTTATCATCCAACGCTGATGAAGGTGATCGATTGACCAGGTAACATGTTGTACCCATTTCCTTTGCCCAGAATTCTTGTCCTAACCCGACACCGTTGAGCATGCTCCTTGCTTTTTCCATCAATGTCCTATTCATCCTTTCTGCAACTCCATTCTGCTGAGGAGTGTATGGAGTAGTCTTTTGCCTTGCTATACCACACTTCTTACAGAATTCTTCAAATTCATTTCCATAGAATTCTCCATCGTTATCTACTCTCAATACCTTTATTTTCTTCTCTGTCTGATTTTATATCAAAGCCTTAAACTCTTTAAATTTGTCAAATACCTCAGATTTCTTTCTAAGAAAATAAATCCATGTGTTCCTTGAAAAATCATCTATGAATGAAACATAATACACATATTTACCTAGGGATGGAACAGGTCCAAACACATTACTGTGTATCAACTCTAAGATCCCCTTTTCTCTTGTAGCACAAGATGTGAATCTTACTCGATTATGTTTACCATATATGCAATGTTCACAGAAATCAAAATCCAGAGTGCAATTAGACATACCTTCAACCATACCTTTACTGTGTCATGTTCGAAGGACCTTTTCTCCAATATGTCCCAGTCTTTGATGCCAAAACATGGTCCTCTTTCTAGGGACAATATTGGTCTTGTCTTCTTTATTTCTCTGTTCAGGGACAACAGAACTGTTACACCCATTAGTATAAGTTCTTCCCAACAACTTGTACATAGTTCCAGACCAAATTCCCCTCATCAAAACCATTGCTCCTTGTACCATATTGCAAGTGTTCTTTCCAAATACAGTATCCACTTCTGCATCATCCATCTTGCTTACAGATATTAGGCTCCTGGCTAGTTTTGGAATTTGCAGAACCCCAGGAAGTGTTCTAATCCTTCCATATTTTAGCAGCAACTTAACCCTTCCACGTCCCAAAATTTTTGTTGTCGAGTAATCTCCTAGGAATACATCACCACCATCATATTTTTCATATTCAGAGAACCACTCCCTGTGAGGAGTCATATGGTATGATGCACCTAAGTCGAAAAAACCATAAATCATGGTCTACATGTGTACTTGTAGATATCAGGTAAACATCACCTCCTTCTTCAGTGGAAGTTTTCACCTCTGTGGAATAGGTACTATCAAATCCCTTTGGTTTTTCAACCTTCTTAGACTTGCAATCTTTCTTATAATGTCATGTTTTACCACACTTCTAACATTTCCTCAAATATTTTCTTGGAGTCTTAGATCTACCTGTATATTTAGATCTCCACCCTGAAGGCTTACCAAGGTTCCTGTCTTGGGTACGACCTCTTACAAATAAAGCATTTGTGTTATGACTATCCATGCTTTTATGCCTCATCTCTTCAGATAACAAGGATGAAACTACATCCTCATACTTCAATGTAGATTGAGTGGTACTACTAATTGCTACAACCAGATTATCCCAAGAGTCTGGCAAAGAACATAACAAATTAATACACTTATCTTCTTCTGCAATCATAATATTAACAGAGACAAGTTGACTTACCAGAGTATTAAAGGCATTTAGATGTTCTATCACAGAATCTCCATCTTCCATCCTAAGATGATACAAAATCTTTCAAAGAAACAACTTGTTTACCGGGGACTTTAATTGATACAAATTCCCCAACTTATCCCATAGTTTCTTGGTTGTAGATTCTCCTGAGACATTCAACAAAACCAAATCTGCCAGGAAGATTCAAGTAGTACTCCTTGCTCTTCTATCCAACTTCTCCCAATATTCCTTCTACATACTAGTAGCTGGTGTACTGGTAGTTTGTGTGCTAGTAGGTTGTGTACCAGTAGCCTGTGTGCTAGTAGACGATGTACTAGTAGGCTATGTACCAGGATCCACATCGATCCATTGTTCTCTATCTACAAGAAGGTCCTCCATCTTCAGCTTCCATAGCTCAAAGTTTTTACCTTTGAAATTCTCTATCTCCACTCTAGAAGAGCTTGTTATTCCTCTTTCTGCACTCAAATAACCACTACAAAAGCTCTCACTAAACCCAAGTTTATCACAGGCCCAAGATAAACTTGATCTATCAAGACTAAGCCAAACCCTCAACAAAAAAGGCGTCCCTCTGAAGCCAAAAATGAGCTCTCATACCACATGTAAGTTTTAAACTTGTGAAGTAAAGCAATGCATATAGATTCTTAAGTAAAACAGAATTTAATCAATGGCTCATACACAGAGTACATAGAGATTTTATACCAGAAACCCTCAACTGGGAAAACCTTTCTTATATTCATTATATCAAATTTCACCATTCATTATACAATATATACAATGCTTTTAGGTATTTCATAGATACCAAAACCCTAATCCCTAAAACTGGGATTATTTTTAGTAAACTGCTAAAAATAGAAAAATCTGCTAAAAATAGCAAAAACCACCCAAAAACAAATTTCGGGGCGCTGCCCCAAATGCTGCGTGTAACCAAAGGGGGCCATACCTGCCCCCCCCCCCCTGGGACCCCCCTAGGAAATC
>ML785156.1:510531-546258 GCA_009831015.1 Picea engelmannii
CACACACACACATGCAAAGAATATAACACATACCCAACACTTTCTTCAACAAAAGTAGAGTACCTAGCAATGGTAAATGCAAGTTGGGAAGCCTTATGGATTCATCATATTCTTTCATAGTTTTGATTCCAGTAGCAACATCCGACTAGCCTTTGGTACAATAATCAGAGTGCCATCAAGCTCGCAAAATACCCAATTCAACATCAACGCAACAAACACATCGAGATACACATGCACTTCATTAGAAAGCTCATTCATGATCAAGTTATTGAAGTGCTATTTTTCCCTATAGAATATCAAGTTGCAGACATTTTCACAAAGTCTCTTACATAAGCGAAGTTTTCTAAACTTCGATCTATGTTAGGAGTTTAGGAAGTTGTCATTAAGGGGGGATAGGCTCTAATGCCTCCTTCCTTCTCCTATTGTGTTACTATTGTAAATCCTTCAATCATATCCCAATTTTTTCTTAAGGGGTGATGTTAGGATATTTAGACACTTAGGGGTTAGTTAAGATCTACTTGTTCTAATGTGTCATTAGGTAAATGTGTGTTTCTTTAGTATGCATTAGTATGCATTTGTAGTTAGTAAATATGAAGGTCATGATATGTTCCCATCATAGAGTGATCTAATGGTTCATATTCTCCTCGATCTTAATGACCATTGATTCATGGCTTAGCACCTGATTGGTCCATGATCTCTATTTAAATATCATGGAGGGTCATTTACTGATGATCTATTGTGAGAAAATATCGTGTAAAATCTCTCTGTAATCATTTTATTTTGTATTAATAAACTACTCCAAGTGGCTGCATTGGCTGGGGCCATGGATGCTTCCCCATAGGGGTTTTACCATGTCAAAACATCGGTATGATGATCTTTTTTCTGGTTGTGTGAGTGGTTAATGAAGGTGTTCGTCCTCTGTTGGAATACCCATGTTTTCAAAAAAAAGTATGAAAGTTAGGATAAATGGTTAAGTGAAGAAGGAGGTGAAAAAGAAAGGAGGAATAACGATCAAATCTTGGTGGGTTTGCAGAGGTGAGAGGTTGAGGTGAATGAGTCTACAAGTCCACAAACCCGCAATTCCATGATAAACTTATAAATATTATAAGTGTTAAATTTGAATTAGAAGGGGAGTAAGGGGAGAAATGTAGGCATCATAGGCAGACAGTGTAATATGTAGACAGTGGATTGACAAGTGAGGTAGTATGAGAAGGTGAGGGAATGTATGAGTCTTCCAACCTCTTAATCCTCCATGGATGAAAAAATTGCTAAGTAATGATACTTCTCAGATGGGCTCATGAAAATGAGAAAACACAACAGTATGAGTTTGGAAGTCCACAAACTGACAAGTCCGCAATACAAAGGTAGACTAAGTGTTGAGGTGGACTAATGTGTGGGTAAAGGGATCATAATACAAGTCTGAGAGTTCGTGAATGTGATAAATTGACTAAGTATGGAAAGGAGAAGAGGGGAGAGGGAAAAATGGAAAAACGATTTAGTGTGGATATGGAAAGTGAGGGAAATAAGTGATGAGAGTACTTAGTCATAATTTGAAAATGCAGAGAAGAACATGATACTTAGAAAAATCCTTCATAATCTCTTCGTTGGAACTTTGGAAAAAATATTGAGTAATATAGGCATACATAATCGGATTCTGATTTTGTGAAATGTGTGACAAATTTGAGAATGAGGGATATGCAGTGAACTTACAAAAGTTCAAAAATTTTCATCTTCCAATATCATTTTTTTATATTAATCCAAGAGAGGGGAAATATAGTTGACCAATTTTCGGTCAACACCTCCCAGGCATAGATGTTCTCCATTTGGAATTTGTGGTGAAGTTTGTTTCATATGGAAGGAGGTATGACTTCATGGTATGACCCTACCATCTTTCCTCGAGATGTGTGCTCTCCTCCTTGGGGAGTGTGCCTTCCAACCTTCCCAATAACTACCTCAAGAAGTTAGAAGAGTAGATTTTCAAAAGTAAGAGAAGGCTCCATCAAAGGGTTGGATGTGGGAAGTCAAGAGATCAGATTCGAAGGGTCTAGACATTAGTATGCAACCAAGATTCTGATCATCAAACATGGATATCCATATTATTTATTCTTTTTCTTCTTCTACACTATTTTCTCAAGGATTTATTCTTGTATTTCTGAACCAAGTATAAGGTTGAGTCTTTAGTGTATTTCTTGTATTCTTCAAAGACTTATTCTCTATAAGATAATGGAGTATTTACAACCATATATGTGATTGTCATATGTAATCCATGACTGTCTATTGGATTCATTGAGATTTAGTCTTGTATTTGTAAAGCTTCATTTCTAAACACTAGTCAATTGGTTTGTTGAGTTGTTTTGTATTGTTGAATATATTTATGAATAAAACTCCACAGAGAACTATTTTGGGGAATTTCTTTAAATATTTCTCATATATTTTGATTTCTAAGTGTGATATTTTTGGATTTTTCCTATCAAATTATTTTAACTATTGAATGCATAACTCATTTAAAGTTCTTTTAAATTATCAAAAATATATATATATTTTTCTTGTGAGAAGATATGGATGTATCCTCTACTTGTATGTGATTGGGAGGGATGAATAAATGATGTTGAGTATACATATATTATGATATTGAATTCTTTCTCCAATATTTGTGTTGTTGAGAAGTTACTTGTTGCACATAAGGAGCAAATTTGGTTATCAAGAACCATTTCATGTACAAATCAAAGAAATAAAGATATGGGGTTTGTTGTCTAGTTCTCCCTAATTCAAGATATTCAAGATATATATTTCATCCAAAAATTTGTACCACCTCTATAAAAATGCAGGGAGATTCATATCCTCGTGAGGTTGTTGTTTGAAACTTAAATGATATAGACATCAATAGGGAATTGGCCTCATAGTGAGATGGAATTGTTGAAGATTCATATTTTGTCTTTTGCATTTAGCACTTCACCTATATAATTTTTATCTTTAATGATTTAGGATTTCAACATTGGGATATTTTATTTTGACCTTGGATAAATCATACATGAGTAGGATATAATTTTTAATATGGATGGAATAAATGATACATGGAAGGTAGAAAATTACTATCATGGTTAGGATGTGGAAAACTATATCTAGGATAAGTACCCAATAGTAAAAAATGATTGGAGAAATGGTGCACTTCTAAAATACAACATGTTCCCCAAGGTATAATGAGGAAAATAATAAAACATGTAATGTTATGAAGTTCTATCAGATATCATTGGGTGTTTTACACTTTCATGACTAAACAAGAAGTTATATCAACACATCTAAATGAATATTTATAGATAGAATAACAAAGTGAAGAATATTGAAACCATATTCCACCATCCATAGTGCATCTATCATATAAGGAGTGAGGGATGAAAGTGAGATGAACCATAATCGAGCTATAAAACTAACACATATGATGGAGATCAAGAGAAACTTTGTTGGATTTGGAGAATATGAGCATGACATCTCAAGTAAACAACAACATATCACCCTTGTGAGGGTATCTCTAAAAACTTTCACCCCTGAGTGGGTAACATTTGTCTCCTACTCAGGGACATGCACTATATGCTAGAGTGTATGAGAAGTGTATAATATCCTTAGAACTATGACCTACAAAAAATCTAACTCGAAAAATGACATCAAATTCAGGGTGAATTGACCACCCTCAATTAGAATAAAAACTACTTTGCATAAATAAAAAAATTTCACTAAGTCTAAACATGAAAGTAAGGCATGAAAACATATGTAATAAAATGTTCTATAGAAAATATAATGCATCAGAAAAATCCATAAATGCATGAAAGTGGACATGTAAATGAAAGGAAAACATGGATGGAGAGAAAAAATGTACTATAAACTACTAATCAAAGATCTAATTCATGATGGATTCATGCAAGACTGGATAATTCAAAGCATGTTCAATTAAATCACAATGTCAATGAAACCATATAATGATATCTTCATCCTTGAGAATCTTGTCTAGGTTTTGGGGAAAGAAATGGATCAAGGAAGGATTAGTGATAGAGGGTAAGGAATCAAATTTCAAGGTAGTATGGTGGTATTGAGACACATACTTGGGACCTAAGTCTAATTGAAAATTTTTATTACAATTCTTATCAATCCAACAACATAGGGGGTTATTGTAATGAGGGGAAAATGTGGCTCCAACTATGGGTAGATTAGAATCATTTTGTTTACCATGGTAAAAATAAAAACATTATCCAAGGTTGTTTTTTATTGCTCAAAATATCCTCCCAAAGGCTTATTAGGAAATTCTTGTCCAGTCTTATTCCAAAATTCATCCTTAACTTCCATATCTTTATGTACCATAAAAAAAGTTAGGATTGCATGACTACTCAAGTTGACTCCCATCATGTTCACATATTCATTCCTAGGTTGGTCAAGGTATTCAACCTGGTATCTCCTATATGTTTCTCCTATTCAACCTCACCATAGTGCCATTTTTAAGGATCCCCTAAGTGAGTAGTAAAATGTATTGACAAAAGCATGCCTAAGAGTTTGGGATATCGATGACAACAACTTATCTAAGAATCAAAACAACCAAATACATATTTAACCTTACATGCAAATTATTTATCACATCAAGGACTTCTACATCTCTCATATTCATGTCCCAATTGTTCGAATAAGGTCATGTTACCTTCGGGCCTAATTGTTGCATAATTGACATAGAAATAAATCAAACATATTATATGTAATAATAGGTTTCCTTTTCACAAGGATATGTAGAATGGATCATGCTCTTCATTCAATCCCCCTCCATCCACAGATTGCAAAATCACAGTTGTGTCATTATAGGACTCTTCCTTCCCTTCACCTAATCCCAAATATTTCCTTGACGTTTTTCCTTTGTGATGGAATATTTGCAAACTCCATGAAAGGATATTTATATAAGACTTGGAAAAGTAAGCTTTGAAATAGGAGAAAAAGTGAATATTTTAAACAATTAAAATAAATTATTTAAATAATTATTGTGAATCGAAATTCTATTTAAATTTTTAATAATTTTTATAATTTATTTAATTTACTTGGTTCAGAACTTAATGTATTTTCGTATAAAATATTATATAAAGAAATGAGTTTCATAAATTTTTGAAAGTTATTATATTTGTTTGTTAAAAAATTTTAAAATGATTTTCAAATAATATAATGAAAAATATTGCTTATAATTATATATTTATAATTATATTTATGATGATGATAATATAAACTTATCTATTTTTAAAAATTAATATGATGATGATGATGATGATTAAAGTCCACTAGGACCTAATTGGTCTATCAGACCTTAAGATGGTAAGTGATTACTTGTGATTCTTTAGAATTTTGTTTCTATGCTCGAAAAGCATTAAGAGAAGCTTTCCAAGATCACCATACTTTTGTTGAGTTAAGAGGTTAGTAAGGTTGGTAATGTGATAAATATTTTGAAAATGAGATCTAATATGGGTATAGGCTAGACAATCTAAGAGAAAGTGCTTTTCATCTTCAACCTTCATAGTGTCACAAAGGTGAGACACTCTTTCATCCCACGACGTTTTAGGGATTGACCAACACCCAGTTTCACTATGGAGCTCGTGAGAATTTGTTCTTATCTTAGCAATGCTTATTTTTTTCTTTACACTTGGGAAAACAGATAGATAATTTTGATCTTCTAGATTAGGGTTGATTACATCTTTATAATACCTTAATTTTTGTTTTTCCTCTAACTCTTTATCACACCACTTTTTTTCTTTAAATTTTGATTTGCCATTTTTTTTAATACTATCTTTATTCTGCAAAATGGTTTCTTCCATGATTCCCCAATAGTTTATCCAAGACCATGCATCTTTATGCCATCCTCGCTTGAGTCGATGGTGGTTATGACTTGATTTTGAAGCAATTTTAGGTAGCCTCTTGTCTTCCATGTTGTTTAACTTGTTCTTATACATTAGGTATCTAGTCATAGGCATGCTCTCAATGGGGGAGAGGCTTGTTTCTATGAGGAGGATGGGATAGGGCGTATTTCTTTTAATTTTGATATTATAGGTTATAAAATTCTTTTGTATTTTCTCTATCTTTCTCTAGGATTCACGAGAGATACTACATCCCCAGACTTCACATCCATAAAGAATAACAGGTGTAACAAGAGTCTCAAAGAGGAGTTTCTTCTTATCCCAACTCCAAAGATCAGCTGATTTACAATTATTTTCAAGCCCATAATAAGCTTTCCATCCCCCAATAATCCTTTTCTCAATGCTATAATTCCAATTGATCTTGTGGTGAATATCAATTCCAAGATATTTGTATGAAGTCACCTCCTCCAAGTTGTTGTTGTCATATACAAGGGTATCATAAGGGATCTTATTGGATTTAATAATCATGATCTTAGTCTTATCAGTATTAACAGTCATACCCATATTGGAGCAAAAGTCCTTGAGGATTCTTAGTTGGTTTTCAAGATCATGGGGACTCCTTGCCATAAGAACGATATCATCGGCATAAAGAAAAAGATTGATGACTATACTAGTGAGAGTAGGGCTAACACAGCCTGCTTTTTCCAAGCATTCTTCTAACTTATCAATGTATATATATATATACTTATAATGATTAAAAATTAATAAATAAATAATATACTTTTATTAACACTATTCACAAACTAATAGTTTTTCATAAATATAAATATAATTGTTAATAAAAAGATGCATCTTGCTAGCGCATGAATACAAAAGTACATTTTCCTCAATTGAAACCATCCACCTTATTAGTTGTTTCCCATCCACCTTTAGTTTCTTCCCATCGGGGTCGATTATCCACATTATTAGTTGTTTCCCATGTACCTTTAGTAGTTTCTCTTATGGATGCATCGACTATTGTAATTGATTATTCTTTTTAATATTAGTTTGACACTAAAACCAATGACCTTTCCTTGTTTTAAGGTAAAGTTTTGAAAACCATACAATTTAAATTGAAAATTCATACCATTTAATCTAAGTTGTGAGTTTAAGTTTTTAATTTATATCATTTAACCTAAGTTTTGAGTTTGAGGTCTTATTCAATCTTTCTCTGTGGCATTTAACCTAAGTTTTGAGTATAAGTTTTTAATTTATACCATTTAACCTAAGTTTTGAGTTTGAGGTCTTATTGAGCCTCTTACCGAGGCAAGTGGATGGATATCTTAGCATAAAATCCCCTTCAAGAACAATGTTGATGAGTAATTTTTCCAAAGTAAATTAATGTTATATCTAAGTCTAGAGTTTCTTCTAGACTCACATTAAATGCTATATCATTTTTGCAAACATTTAAGAAAAAATTTCACAAACTCAATATAAATTGAAGAATATGTTCGACTACATAGGTATTCCAACAGAGGATGAACACCTTCAATAACCACTCACACAACAAGATAAAAAATAAACACACTGATGTTTTAACGGGGTAAAACCCCTATGGGGAAACATCCACAACCACTTGGAGAAGTTTATTAATGCAAAGTAAAAATATTACAAAGAAATTTTACAAGAGAGTTTCTCACAATCAATCATTGGCAAATGACCATCCATTCTCTTTAAATAGAGATCATGAACCAATTGGGTGTTAATCAATGGATCAATGTTGTCGTTAAGATGGAGGAGAATATGAACCATCAGATCAATCTATGTCAGGAACATATCATGACCATCAGATTTCCTAACTACAATTGCATACTAATGCATATTAAAGAAACATGCTAAGAAGCACACTTTTACCTAACGACACATTATACCAAGTAGATATTAACTAACTCCTAAGTGTCTAAATATCCTAACATCCCCCCTTAAGAACAACTTGGGATTGGATTGAACGATTTACAATAGTGACACAATAGGAGAAGGAGGGAGCCATTAGAGCCCATCCCCCATTAATGAAAACTTCTTAAACTCCTAACATAGATCGAAGTTTGGAAAAATTTGCTTATGTAAGAGACTTTGTGAAAATGTATGCAACTTGATATTTTGTAGGGAAAAAGAGAAAATAAATAACTTGATCATGATTGAGCTTTATGATGAAGCACATGTGTATCTCAATGTGTTTTTTGCGTTGATGTTAAACTAGGTCTTTGGCGATCTTGATGGCATTTTACTTGTCGCACCAAAGGCTGGTCGGATGCTACTTCTGGAGTCCAAACTCTGAAAGGATATTTTGAAGCCACAAGGCTTCCTAACTTGCATTTATTGTTGCTCAGTACTCTACCTCTGCTAAAAAAATTGCAATACCCTATTTTTTTCTTACAGGCCCAAGTGGCAGGTCCTGAACCAAGGCTGAAAACATAACATGTAGTAGACTTCCTATCATTAGGGTCATCGACCCAATATGAATCAATGAAACCAACCAATAAAGGAGTCCCCCATGAACTGTAATGTATCTTGAACTGAAATGTACCCCATACATACCAAAGATTCCTTTTAGTTTCTTTCCAATAGATTTCATGGGGTGTTTTCATATATCGGGCAACAATACCAACATCAAAGGAAAGATCAGGACAAGTATGAGTCAAGTATAAGAGGATACCAACTAACTGACGGTACAAGGTGGAATCAACTTTGGGAGAAGTATAGAGGGAAACAAGATTAACTCTAGACGGGAAGGGAGAAGGGACTGGTTTACAATATTCCATGTGAAAGTGAAAAATAAGGTCACAAGCATACTTAGATTGGGAAATAAAAATTCCTACATTGGTTTGCAAAACATGGAGGCCAAGGAAATAGTGCAAAAATCCTAATTCTGTCATTTCAAATTGCTTCTTAAGGATGGTTTTCACATGGTTTAAAAGTTTTGAGTCACTACCAGTGAGAATAAGGTCATCAACATAAAGGAAAAGGATTATGATATGGCTTCCCACTTTCTTGGCATAGACATTAGGAACAAAATGGCATCTAGAAAATCCAGTGTCAATAAGAAAGTTTTCCACTTTGACATACCAAGCTCGGGGAGCTTGCTTAAGACCATAAATATATTTCTTAAGGCGACAAACAAAGCTAGAGTTATTCTGGACATAGCCAGGAGGTTGTTCCATGTAGATTTATTCTTGCAAATCCCCATGCAATAAGGAGGATTTAAAATCCATCTGATGAACCTCCCATTTATGTGAGGCATTAAGGGTAAGAACAAGGTGGATGGAATTCATTTTGGATATAGGGGAAAATGTTTCATTTTAGTCAATTCCTTCAACTTGGGAAAATCCTTTGGTAACTAATAGAGCCTTGTGTCTTTCAACACTTCCATTTGATGCATACTTGGTTCTATAGACCCATTTACATCTAACAAATTTTCTTCCTTTTGGAAGAGGCACAAGATTTGAAGGATCACCAACAAGATCACCAATTGCTTCTCATGTTGAACGGAACCATCTAGGAAGCAGTGGTGTTGGTGTTGGTTCAGGTTCAATGGACTCATCTAGAGGAAGGTGAGTAGATGGAGGTTGATTTTCATCATCACTATCATCATATGAAGAAAAAACCATAATATGAATAAAAGAAGGCACAAACGTCGAAGATGGATCGTAGGTTGAAGAAGGCACAATCGTCAAATTAGGTTCGCTGGCCAAGAGATTTTCATCAAATTTAACATCTCTTATAATAATAATTTCATTACAATGCGGTTGAAAAAGTATGTAACCTTTGACATCTTAATAATAACCAACAAATATACACTTCTCACTTTTAGGATTCAATTCTTTCCTTTTCTCATCAGGAATGTGAGCCCATGCTATACTGCCAAATACACGAAAGTGACTTACATATGGTTTAATTTTAGTCCATTCTTCTTCCAGTGTTATATTTTGAGGAGCCTTTGTGGGAGTGTGATTTACTATGTAATTTTCACAGTTGATGGATTCTTCCCAATACTCTATACTTAATCCCTTCGATTGGATCATAAAATTAGCCATTTATTTTAATGTGCAATTCTTTCTCTTAGCAACACCATTTTGTTGTGGTGTATGTGGAACAATGTGTTACATTTGGATGCCCTGTTTAGTGTAGTAACTTGTAAAATTGTTGTTCACTTATTCACCTCCATTATATGTTCTTAAACTTTGAATTTGATGTTTAGATTGATTTTCTACAAGGGCCTTGTAGGCCATAAAATTGTCAAAAACTTCTCTCTTAACTTTTAAGAAGTAAACCCAAGTACGTTTGAAAAACTCATCAATGAAAGTTAAGAAATACTTGCAACCAAAAAAATAAGGAGAAGAAAGTGGACCACACAAGTAACTATGAACAAGCTTCAAAGGGCACAAGGCATGCCAAGAGGCACGTTTGTCAAAACTATCTCGATAATGTTTGCTGACAACATAATCGGCACAAACACCATATCTACATGAAACAAGAGGAAGACCAGTCACCATATTTTAATTACATAGTTGTTGCAATGAGCGATAGTTTAGATGACCAAAATTTCCATGCCAAAGTTTTCTTAAGTCATCGCTATGAGCAACAAAAACTGATGGAAAAGATGATGATCCAAAGTTTTCAAACTTGTACAACTTGGAAATATCATCAACAATTCAAGCTACAATAACATGCTTAGGATCTTTTATATCCTTGATTACAACTTGGTGAGGTGAAAACTCTACGTTTTTACCTTCATCTAAATGAGCGATTTGATATACTGGTAGAAGGTTATAGGAAAGACTTGGAACACATAATACATCATTGAAATGACCATTATCTACTTGAAATGTTCCATACCCTACAACACAAAGAGATCTATCATGACCATCAAATATTTTCTTGGTGTTACATTCATTTAGAGAAGAAAATATGGCTTTATCCTTAGCCATATGATAATGTGCTCCAGAATCAATAAGCCACTCATCAGAAGAGGAAGTAGAAGTTGCATTGAAGGATAAACCATAAAAAGAAAGTGCATGTCCATGAGAAGAATAAGAATAAGTAGAATTAATACTGATGTTTTGATTCTTCATCATTATTTCTGAAGCTGTGATCTTCTTGGAAAATTTGGACTCATCATGACCATATTTCCCATAAAAGTTGCAATGTCTGTCTGTCTTCTTGTTTTTAGAATTTTTTCCTTTGTCACCATTAGGAGTTGAAGTTGGCTGAGTGGGTTTGGAACATTTTTTTTGCATGATGTTGTGGCGAGGATGTTTCTTCTTGGGATTATTGGGTTTATCTTTCTGCTGGGTGACTAAGGCTTTGTTGGAGGTACATGTAGTGATGATCACCCCAAGTTGTATAAGCTTATCTTTCTCTCTAATCAAATAATCACAAAGGGACTCAAGAGTGGGTTTTTGACAATCTTTCCCTAGAACTTCTCTCATGCCATAAAAGGTAGATACAATCACAGAATATGAACTACCTAGATTAGAAAGAATAATATAGATGCAACACTCTTTCTCCAGCTTTATGCTGCACTCTTCACATAAGATTCTAAGTGTTTCAAACTTAGATAGATAGTCTTCAATGCAAGAAAATTCATTTGGACTTAAAGCCAATATCTGATTTTCTAACCGATGTGCTCAAATAATATTGTGTTTACCAAACACAAATTCAAGATTTTCCCAAGCTTCATTGGGGTCGTCCATTTCTTTATGGTGGAAATTTAAATCAGGAGAGATGGAAATTTTGATCAGTCCACGTGCTTCATGTTGATGATTAAAATTGCAACGAGGCTTTTGCCCGCAAAGTATTGCTAAAGCCTATTATTATGACATAACGATATAAATATAATACTAGTAGGTGGGACCCCCTTGTATATTGGAGTATCAAATATGGTTCCTATTTGATATTTAGGCTGTTGTTCGACACTACTTACAGGTTTGAGCATCACTGATGTTCAAATGTTGGTTTTATTGGCAACAAATGGGTGATGGAAAATCCATGCTATGTGTGAGTTTCTTTTATCTAAATTCTCATTTCCATGTCACGAGGGATTATGTGAACTGTTATTTATATTATTCCATGATCTATTATATATTACGCCTACACAAAACATGTGTTATTCATGGAAAAGAACAAAAGAAATATGAAAAAATCTAAGCAAGAAATTAAACTATGATATTATGCTACTATGCTACACTACATGCATAGAATATAAGGGATTGTTGTTATTCCTAGATAACAGGGTTAGTGGAAATATGATTTATTGAGTTATATGCATTATGGTGTGGTTGGCAATGGTTAATGCGACATAGGGTGGCGCATTTGGCAAGTAAGGGGAAGTTGGTTTCGATGCATGGATTAATTGGATGGATTAATGGAGGTTTGGATGGCATGTACTAAGTAATTAATGTTATAAAGTAATGGATGTGCTTGTTTAACCATAGAAAATATAGCAATATTTTCACCCAATCATAGGCCGAAGCCACCCCCAAGCACCTTAACCTTGATAGAGAATCAGTCTAGAAGAAAACCCTAGGCTAGATAGCCAAACAAAGGTGGCACAACTTTCTCCAAGGATAGTGCACCAAGCAAGAGTAACAAGAGCTGATCAAAGAGTCCAAACCATAACCAAGAGAGAGTCCAAACCAAAACCAAAATCTTCTAACTACAGCAGATGCAACAACAACTCTCCTCCAAACTTGCACACAAACTGGCCAACTGCAGTGCGCACAAGTGTTGCTTCTGTAGTTTTGAGAATACTTGCTAGAATGAAGACTGGCCTCATGTATTTATACTAATTATGGAAAACTGCCTGGGTTGACTTCTCATTCAGGGTACTAATTCTTTAGTATATAATATTTCCTTTAGCTAACTTCTTCTCTTGGAGGATAATAACCAAGTCATTTTCTTGAGCCGACTTTTATTCTAGCATTAATAACAAATTAACTAGGGTTTCTTCTTGCTTCCCATAATATTCTATTCTCGTCAGGTTTACATGTGGAGTTAAATACCTCTCGCAGCTACTATAATATCAACACTCCCTCCTATCTAGGGAGGTATTGAAGGTAATGGTCTTGAGAAAAAACATACCATTCACCCTATAGAATCAACATAGTCATATAGATTATCTCATGATTAGATCATGAGCACCATCATCACTATCAGTGTCATCAACTGCAACATCTCTCGAAACCATACTCCATCTGAGTAATCAAACATGATGCTGGATAAGTCACTCACTCCATAGAGTGACACAAGAACCATTCTTCTAATCCAGACATATGTCCTAGAATAATAAATGTCCTGGACCATTTTCCTATCTAGGGAATCTCTGTCCATTGATCATCCATCTAGTTGATAATCATTTTCAACAATATTGATAGTCTTCAAGGCAATCAGAATAATGTCATTCAATAGAACACAACTGTGTCTATCCATAGTAGTACACAACTATAATCTAGTGGTACACTACCACACCAAGTAGCACAAAAATACTTTATCAGTGACATATAGTCACAATCAGTGGAACACATCCACCACAATAACATACATCTATTGTCTAGAGACATAAAATCTCCATAAAAATCATATCATCTGATATCAACATGCACATAAAAACATTGTTATGATATAAACTAAATCAGGGCCATTCTTCCACTCACATCTATGAGATTTGGAAGAGCATATTCCCTCAGAAGGTAAAACATCAACAATGAGCTATCTGGACTATTCTTCTCAAGAAAGGAAGAATAACTGTCATGATTTTTGAGCCTGGACCATTCACCTTTGTAGGCCATTCCTCTAGCACTAAACAAAGTGCAACCTAGAGAGAATGAGTCTTCTCTAGGGAATGTCTTTCCCTGATTGTTGAACCTAGACCATTCACCTATCTAGGCCATTCCTCCGGCACTAAACAAAGTCAAACCTAGACAAAATGAATCTTCCCTAGGGAATGACTGTCCGGACCATTTTCTAAGGAAATAACTGTCCTGCGCCAACCTCCAAAATGAACCATTCTTCAAAACTACTCACAACTATGAGCTTCAAAAGAATGACTGTCCAGCGAGGTGGACTAGTCTTCTCGACCACTACTGAGACTGGCCGTCAAGAAGAGAGACTATCCTAGACCATTCCCCCACATTGGCCACAAGGGGAATCATTGTCTATGGTACATCAACAATCCATCGAACCATTTTCATTATGCAAATGACCATTTGATATGGACCATTTTTTGAATTGGAAAATGCCTATCCATCAGAAATTTCAAACCACTTTCTGAGCTGGAAAGGAACTACTCATCTTGGACCATTTTTCGAATTGAAAAATGACTGTCCATAAATCAATAACACATCAGTGCTCCCTCCCAACCTGGGATTCATCTCTTCCCTTTTTCAATAAGGGTGTCATCTCCACGAGCTCCATATTGAGTACGCAAACTCTTTCATCATGGGCAAAGGCTTTACCAAAATCTCTTCTTATCTGCTCATCTGTGGAGATATATATTGGACAACCACTTTCTCTTTTTTGGACTTCATCATGGAGAATGTAATGCTTGATCTGAATGTACTTCGGTCTTTCTGGAACATTGGTTTTCTGAAGGCCTCATATATATCTGATCAATATAGTATATCATTGTTGGATTCATCTTTTGTTTCCTGCTAGTTCATAACATCGTGGCAAGGGTCCAACTGGAACATATACAAGTGGTACTTCTTAGATTCCATCATGAGATTTTGTCATGGATTAGAAATCCATCATCCTGAGCTTCTGAATAACCATTATGATACAATATCTCTGTTATAGAAAATTTTTCACCACACTTCTGTTGTACATTGGAGGTTCTTTACCAAGTTGTCTTCTTTCATCTGCATACAAGGGTCTCTTTCTAGTATACCTCAAAACCTTGAGGTTGCTCTACATATGATTCTTTGTTCAATTACTCTAGAGAACAATATTTTCATCCATCTAATGTAAACTCCAACCCATGGATATTGCGGATGATATAATGGCTCATGTAGAGGTATGTCTAGTTTACTGGAACAAGAAATCATCATAGTCTGCTCCCTCCATCTGGGAGAACCTCTAGTTTTGGATCTCACAATCCTTACATTCATAAGTCTTCCATACACTGTTCTTCATCACAACTTTCAGTTCCTCTGCTTGATTGATTTTATTGAGTTCATATCGGGTTGGTAGTCTTGTGATTCTCGATACAATGATCAGTTGTTATGGATTTTCTTTATTTCTTGGAATCTTCATGTTATTCCTCATGTTTCTCTTTAGCTCTTGGGTCCATGGAAGTCTCTATAGATTTCATTCCATGAATATTCCAACTTATTTCTTTCATCATATGATCATGGATGTCGATGGACAACCAAGGATACTTTAAGGCTTCTTCTTGAAGAAGGATTCTTCTAAAGTCAAATTGAACACGTGTTGCTTTTCATGGTTTCTAACCATGGATAGATACTTAATCATCTTCAATGGATCATATAATTTAGGATTAGCTCCCTCCTAATCCTTGATTCATGCATGAATGCATGCTCTTCTTTTGGAAATATATAATCGGTTCCCTCCATCTAGGAGAGTCCATGCTTCCATTTGCATCCTTATTGCCTTCTGCAAGGTGTCATAAGTCCTTTTCCAATTTCCTCTTGATTGTTGACTTCTTTCTGTTTTTACTTCTTCTATGTTTCTTTAAGTTTGATTTTGATTTCGGCTTATCTTGCAGCTATTTCTTATGTAATAACTTCCACATGAATTGTTACCAGGGGTTGTTGATGTACTTCATCCTTTCATGTGTATTGTCTGACTTGTACTCATAGTGATAGTAATCCTTATCTTGTTGTTCTTCTAATGGTATAGTTTCTCTTGGAACATATTATCTTCTAGGAAATAGATATGCAAGATATGTACAGAAAACATGGTATGTACAAGAACTATAAGGAGTATTGTTAACTTGTCTTAGAAGAAGAAGTTTGTTTCATCCTGCTTAGTCTTCTTTGAAGGTTCCTTTTCTTCGGAAGCTGATGCTTCATGTGTCTCCTTACTTTTCTTTAGCTCGAGACAATGATTCTTGTAGTGACCATATTTTCAACAGTTGAAGCATTGTATTTCTGACATATCTTTCTCTTGATTAGGCTTCTTCCTGGAGCCAAACTTCCTTTTATTCCTGAAATTCTTGAACCTTGTTGTGAAAGCTTGATCATTGTATTTCTTTTTGGGGTTTATCTTTTGCATTGATCCTTGATTCTTCTTGTGCACAACAAGTCCAAAGTTCTTCAAATGTAGGATACTCCTTTCTTGTGTTCATGCTTGCGGCAAATGCATCCCATGTCTTGGGAAGACCATTGAGTACTATATTTACCAGTTCCTTCTTTGAAAATATTTCTTCAATAGCTTGTAGTTGATATCTTAACTGAGAGATTTTCACAAAGTATGATGTTATGTTGTCATCATCATTCATTTTCATGTCACAGAGCTCATTCTTCATACTCATTACTTGTCCAATGTTTCTGACTGAGAAGAGGTTTGTTAAGGCATCGTACATCTTCTTAGAGGAGTCAAGATTGGAGATGTAGGGTATCAAGTGGTATTTTATAGAATTCACTATGATATTCATGGCATTGATGTCATTGTCTTTGAACTTCTCCATAACTGCAACGTCCTGCAGTTCCTTCTCTTTTCCTTCTTCAAACTTTGGTTCCATGATCTTACCTTTCACAATATCCAACACTTTATTCTTGGCAAGAATGAGATCAATCCTTGTCTTCCATGCTATGAAGTTAGAAGCCCCTTCTAACTTGTTTTATGACTTCATAGAGTAATTCATCGCTACTTTGACTTGGTAAACCCTAGATTTGACCAAAAACTCAAACTTGACGTCTTAGCTTGTTGAGAGTACCACGAGATGCGCTAGGCTAGGGAGCACTAGTCTATCCGGAAATTAGGTCAATCCCTTCATTTAAGGTGCCTCAACGAGAGGTTTAGGGTTTCGTTGTTGCAGCAAACACTGGCTGCAACTGCAACTCCAACTGAGAAAATCCTCCCAATCTATCTTCCAACGGTTAGACTATCCGAAGATAGTGTAGGCCCATAACCTATTAGAAAGTAATGGATTTGCTCATTTAACCATAAACAATATAACAATATTGTCACCCAACCATAGGCTAAAGCCACCCCCAAACACCTTAACCTTGACAAAGAATCATTCCAGAAGTAAACCCTAGGCTAGATAGCCAAACAGAGGTGGTGCCCCTTTCTCAAAGGATAACGCACAAAGAAAGAGTAACAAGATATTATCAGAGATTCCAAACCATAACCAAGAGATATTCCAAGCCAAAACCAAAATTTTCTAGTTGCAACAGCTGCAACATCAACTCTCCTCCAAACTTACGCACAAACTGGGCAACTACAGTGCACACAAGTGTTGCTTCTGCAGTTCTGAGAATACTGGCCAGAATGAAGACTAGCCTCCTATATCTATACTAATTCTGGCAAACTACCTGGGCCAACTTCTCATTCTGGGTACTAATTCTTTAGTATATAATATTTCCTTTAGCCAACTTCTTCTCTTGGAGGCTAATAACCTAATACATGTCATTCTCTTGAGCCGAATTTTCTTCTAGGGTTATTAGCCAATTAATTAGGGTTTCTTCTTGCTTCCTGAAACATTCTATTCTCGTTAGGTTTACACGTGGAGGTAAATATGTCCCGAAGCTACCATAATATCAACAATTAAATGGATAGAGGATGTAAGTGGCATGCATTTACTGCATGTAACTCCATACCCCTTCCACTGGTCGTCACCCTAGATTGGCTATTATTCAATTGTGTTTCGCTGTGGTTAAGTTATGATTTTCAAGAAGAGGAAGAACTACTCGACCAAGCTCACATTTTTAAGTTTTTCTTGGTTATAGGTATGTCTTTTTCGCCATCCATGAACCCGCTCTAGTTATGAAATACACATTGGCTTGGTGATGTGTGGATCTGTGCTTTTATTGAGACTGACAACTATGTAAACTTGTGATTTTTCTATGGAATGGTTGTTGTGTGGTTTTCATTGCAAATGGAAAACGATGGTTAAAGTCACAGTTTCATTGATTATTCTAAGTGGAAGAATCCATGAAGGCTCTCTGTTGTCCTTGTGAGTTTTTTTGGAGGGTTCATTCGGTCTAGACTTGACTGGTTTTCTTCACACAAGTTCTTGTCACCTCACCCGGTCGTGTTGTTGTCATGGGTTGTTGGATTTGATCTCAAACCTCTTGGTGTCACTATATATCGTCTCACCTGGGTATGATTCATTTATACTATCAATGTATGCTTATTTGGTTGTGATGGCTATTATGCCAAGGAGATTTCTTTGAGGTGGATTTCTATTTCATGGCTCTATTTTTATAACACCATTACCTAGGTTGATTGGGGAAAATCGCAAGGGTTATGCGTTGCGTGTTCTGTTGTTATTTATTGGCCCGTGAGGGACCTCTGTTCCTCTGTTCATAATCTCTCTTACTTGTTGAACTCTCTCCTTGTCTTGCAAAGCTATGGGCGATATGGCTTGTGGGTCCACTATGTTGTCTCAAATTTTCTCACCTACTTTTGATGGTCATTTCCAACCTTCCTGTGTTGGTTACTCAGGGTTCACCCTTGATTATTTTAAGCCTAATTTTGATAAATGAACCAGTTGTTTTGGTCGGACACATGGTAGATTGTTATGAATTGGTGGAGTATCATCGATAGTGGTTAATTATTGGTTGTCCCTGATTAATAGCATTGACAGTGGGTTTTGTGATTGGTTATAGTCATTGTATTCTTTTATTATGGCAATTATTCAACATGGTCTTATGGTTGACTAGGAATATGCCTCTTTTCTTTATGCGCTGGGTTGTGTGTTTCCTACAACATGATATAGATTGAAATAAGGGTTGTTGTTACTGTGTGTTTTAATTGCAAATTGGGAGTATTGAAATCGTGAAAGTTGTGGCGTGGTTGTCCACTGTATATGTTATGGATATAGTTTGATTGCACCATTAGAGATGGGCAGGAGTTTTATAACAATATGGTTTTGTTTCAATTTGATTGAATTGAGAAATGGAATTAGGCATACTATCATTGTTTCCTCGTATTGGATTGATAGCTCAATGTTGTTTGATATTTAGGTCCAGATTAATTAGACATGTATAGTCATAAGAATCCTCTTGCATTCTGTTGAATGGCATGTGTATCCTACAACATCGTATAAGTTTAAGGGGTAATTGTTGTGCATTTAAATGGCAAGTCAGGTTTATTGAAATTTGATATATTGATGATTGTGTTTTAGTTGTCCAATGTGTATGGTTGATGGATATCATGCATTGTATCAGAGATGGGAACAATTTATGTGACAGTATGGTCTCATTACAACTTAATTGTTAAATAGAATTGAGGAATGGAATTGGGCACGATCTTTGTTTCTGTGTTTGATGAATGAAATAATTCATGGACAGTGGTTCGTGTTTTGATGGAACAGAGTGGAAACAAGTGACTGTGTGTTCATTTAGAAATTGTTTTAAATATTAAATGGGAGAAATGAGAGGGAACATAACTCTTATACAGGTTGTTTGGAAGGCATATTGTATGATTTTGATGACACTGTGTTAAATATTTAATTGCAAACAATGAGAAAGTTAATACACAAAAATGATTAAATTACGCACAACAGTTGTTAAATTGATCACAATGATTATTTGGTTAGTGTTGGATATCTTGCATTTAATATAGAATGGTTTTATGGATTACTTAATTAATTTTATGAACAATATATGTTCTCCTCCCTACCATTATTTCAATTTTTTGCTAATTACAATCCCCTCGCCTTCCCATATTCATTTTTTCACTCCCTGTTGCTAAACTTTAATTATAGTTAAAAAGAATTTCTTATTGTAACAATTTGAAATCGCAGTTTCTTGGATGGATTACAGTCACATGTTCTTTGGTTTACATTATAGTTGATTGTTTGTTTTCTGTGAGAAGTAACCATGATTCTTTTCCCCCTCATTTTAACATTTTTCACTTAATACAGACCCCTCGCATATCCCAGAACCTTTGTTCACCCCCTACTCATTGACAAACAATTAAGAAATTTCTATGGATTGGACTGCATGAGTCTGATATGTTTTTGAGCCAAAATGTATTTCATATTTTAAAAGAGTTCTCATGTATGGTTGTTAAAGGAACTATTTGCTAATCAATCATGCATACATGAATGAGATTTTTCAGCCGAGGTAGCCATGGCAGAGGTAAACAAGGAAGATGTAATTAGAACATGGGCCCTTGAATGATTAGATTCTCCATTCACTTTGATGATGACTCGCAAGAGTTAGGAAAACTATATTAGGTTGGGTTTTCAATTGGATTGGGCAAGGAGTGGTCCAAACTAGGCCTGAAAGGCCTCCCTTCCAAGATCCACAAGCCCCTGGTATTCACGTGCCCCCTCATGTCTCATTGCAACCTGAGGTTCCCAAAAATGACGAATGGAAAGATATTTTCCACACGGTAGTCTCCCAACATCGTGGCTTTCCCAATTTATCTTTACTTGCTCCCTCGCCTATCAATTAGATTGTCCAAGTTGCACCTGTCCACTCAACAATTCAGTCCTCTCATGCTAGAAAAAGGTTGAAAATCGAGGCCCACCATGCCCCTGACAAAGGAAAAGTGATTGTTGCCCCTTCCTCACCCTCCAATGGCTTTGATAAATCTGTTTCCTCCAGGATGCATTTCAGGGACAATTGCTCTCATGTGATCAGTGAGATTAGGCCTAAAGGCTCAGCACAGCCAAAGAAAAATTCAGAGAGATCAAGGGGTGACAACTACAACAAGGGAAATATTGCATCTTAGAGTGGAAAATATGGTTTTTGAGTTTTATTTTATTTATTGTTGATAGCAGTTGACTTCCAAAGTTTTGGACAACATGTTTTTTTGTTTTTGGATATATGAGTAGTGTACTTTTGAAAATAATTTCAAATATCAATGAGATAAATTGTTAAACATGAATGCGATGATGGGAGTCACAAGGAGGAATGTTTTTGTTTAATTAACTAGTTATGTTATGATATTTAATATCTAAAGGGAGTCACAAGAGGTCCCACCTACTAGTTATTATTTATTTAAAACCCTTATTATGATTTATTACTTTGCCCCCTAACTAAAAAATTGTATTAGATTTTAGTTGACTTAACTAATGAAGTAGTTCAACTACTTCAACCAATTCTAATTTGGTTAAAGGCAAAAGGAAAGGGATGAACACGAGGAGAATAGAAGGAGGAGCATACTAAGGTTTTCTCTTTCAGTTTGTGTTGAGATAGTTCAGTTTTCATTCATTCCTTAATTTATTCAAGGTCTAATTCTTTTTTATGATAGTAGGGTCTTATTGTAGACAACAAGATTCAGGGTTGAATTACATCATTCAGACACTTGTTTTTCAGAGGTGTTGATCTATCTTTGATAGTTTGTGTAGATTTGTTTGTTTATGAATTAGTTTTCATGACCGACAAAGGCTATTATGCAGAGTCGAGTGAGAAACAATGTGGCAAGTTGATCCAACTTTTAGAGTTCAGTTTTGATTTTATGTCAGAGGTCCTTTTGTATGTTTCATTGGGGACGTATAAGTTTGACTTTGGTCCAAAACTTCTTCATGAAATTTTGTAAAGCGAATGACTCTTTGATGAATTGGAATGAAATAAAGGATTTCTTTATATCTCATATGTCTTGATTATCATCTGGGTGTCTTTACTTCTGTCTCTACATTTATTTCAGCAATTGTTATATTCAGAAAATCATATAAATAATGAATTTTCCAGCAAGCTTTTATTTATAAAAGACTAGCCTAAGCACTTGTAATCAATACTTCTGAGTTAGGATATTAATTTTGATGGCTATAAACATAGGGTGGCATTCCCATCTATTTTTATTTAGCCAAGAAGAATCTAAAAATGCTTGAGTAAGATCATTTCATATCTTTTCCTCAACATTTATTTGGTGACCATACTGGGGAGATCTTCAATATCTCTCTGGTTAATTTTGTTCTTGATTAGCATCGATACATTTGTTTTTATCATTTTGATTCTTTGACTGTTTTTATTTCTTAATGACTGTGTCTGTTGCAAGGCAACACAATATTGAGCCCAGCCTTCAAGATCATACCAACATTTCTTTGAACCTGTTTAACACCATTTTAGACACTACCAATAATCGTGCTAAGCTTAATCATTCATGAAAATCAATTGAACGTGACATTAGTTCCTAGGAATGTTGAGAAGCTAGACGTAAACAACCTAGAAATCAACAATAACCTTCTTGTTCCTTCAATTTTGGCCTTTCTTTCATGTCCATAGATTCTCGTGTTTCTAGAAGAAGAACATGCTTATCACCGAAAATCAATCCTATTGCTGAAATAGGAAGAAGAAACATTGTGTTGTCAACCCAAAAAAGTTCTCTAAGGAGAACTCTGTCTAATTCATCCAACTCGTCTTTTTACCCCTCACCTATCATCCACAAGATGGCATCTAGTGCTGGCTCTGGTGGCACTAGAAGTGCTTCATCCTCTCAGTCTTCATCTTCGTCCGTGATGGGTAGCTTATATAGAAACCATATCCCTATCCAATCTACCACAAATCCTACCAAAGTCATAAAAAAAATATGGGCTTTTTCAGTTTTAACAATACGCCACAACCACATCGTGGCATGTGCCCTCTTCTCTTAACCTAGCACTTGCTACTCTTCCACTTCCTAAATTCAAAGAACATCTTCCTAGGTTTTCGAGAAATAAAATTGTCACTACAAATGAACACCTGGTGGCACTTTCCAATGCCTGTCACAACATAAGAGCCAATGGAAATGATACTTGCATTTTCTTATTCGTCAATTCCTTCGAATCAAAGGATGTGGCCGACTTCTTTGACCTTCCTCCTAAAACTTTGTCTACTTGGGAGGATTTAATCTATTGGTTCAGATCCACTTATGCGCAATAAAAAATCCCAACCGATAAGTTACAGGAATACAATAACATTGCCTATAAGGATGGTGAAACCATCAAGTACTTCAACTTGTGTTTCACTAAGTTATACAATCAAATCCCTGAACTTATTTGACCTCGGAACCAAACCTCTTTCATGCATTACCTTCCCCCTACCGTCATATTCTTGAGGAAAAATCCATTGATAATCTCGGTTCCGCTCTTCATACTTGTTTAGAGTATGAAGAACAACTTGAAATAACAGGTCTTCCCCAGGGAGAATCGGTTAAATAGATAGACATGTCCGCCCTCTTACAGGTAGTACAAGATATGAATAATCGTATGATAGCATATGAGCAAAAAGGAATTGTCTCCCCTCTCACCCCTAGAGATTCATCCTCTTCTGCACCCCCCATTAGGAATCCAATTGACAATAATTTTCATCCTAAAGCTATCTTGCCTCGAAGTTGGTGTAAATTTTACGAGGAACACCACGAGGAAGCCACATGTGAGGTAAGGAAGAGTGCTAGAGATAAGATATTTGGTAAAAGACCAGAAACTACCATCATTTTCCTAGAGTTTTCAAATCCAGAAGATGTCATGATCATCAGTACGAGGAACAAATCTGATGCTGCCAAAGGTAAATTTGATCCTCCCTGTAATTCTTCTAACCCAAGCTCATCCTCACCTGCTGCTACTATTCAGGTTCCTAAGGTTCCTGAGAGTCAAGGAATTACTTCCCCTCTCCCCTCTTCCAAATATAATATCCCAAATTAGTTGGCCAACATCAAAGCAAATGAAACCCTTCTGGACATGGTTGTCGTCCCTGAAAATAAAAAAATAGAGTCATCTGAAACAATTCATGGAAGGAAAATCTTCCATTGTAGACAACCTATATGAAGAGGTAAACAAAGAGGATTCTTCTGTAAATAAATTAGGTGTACATAACTTTAGATACCCTATAAAAAATACCCCTTTTTATATTTCTGTAAATATTATGGATAATATTGCCCATTCTTGCGTCATTGATGGTGGTTCGAGCCCATGTGTGATGTCAAAGATTATTATGGAAGAGATAGGATTGTCTTGTATAAATGAAAACTCTAGAAACATGATCTCCTATAATAGTCTACAAAAAATGACCATAGGTGAGATTAAATATGCGACCTTAGTTTTATGTGCACACCCCAAAATAAGGACAACCCTTAGTATCCAGGTAATTGATATGTCAGTAAGAAATTACTCAATCATCTTGGGAAGAGATTGGCAAGACTTAATGCATGGATACCTCTCACTTGAAGGAACACATTTATCCGTTCCTCGGAATGGTAAAAACATTATAGTCCTTAGAGAGGGAAGGATTTCACCTTACATAGAGAGTGCCCCATAGCCTAATGTAAACTATATCGAAGAGGACCTATGAGTGTATTCCATATTTGTTGAGGAGGATAACATTCCCTTGGAAAAAATTGATTTAGGTTATGGTATGTGGCACATGCACTTTGATGGCTCATTCTCTAATGAAGGTAGCAGAGCTGGCATTGTCTTGATTTCTTCTGCAGGAAAAATCCATAAATTTTCTTAAAGGTTGGAGTTTTCTTGAACTAACAATATCACTGAATTCAAAGCTTTATTATTAGGCATTGGAAACTCCTATAATCTTGGTTGTGGTCACCTTTCAGTTTCTGGGGACTCTGAGCTTGTTGTGGACATCGTACGTAAGATACTTCCCTAGAAACAAGTTGATGAAACGATATACCCAAACTATTTGGGCGCTTATATTGAACCTATTATCTTTCGACATCACTCATGTTAAGAGGGAGTTAAACTCAATGGCTGATCGGTTAGCTATCTTTGCAGCTTCTCCTAATCAAAAATTGTTTCCTCACAAACCTGATTGTACTTTTCAATCTCTATATAGTCTACATATCCTTGACAATATAGAATATTGGCAGTTTTTCCCTAACGATAAGAGCATTCTTTCTTTCATTCAAAATGAACCTCTTAAGACCATGGAAATTATACCAATAACAGATGACAAGATTCCTAAGGGCTTGACTCCTCTTGTGAGTTTGTTTTCATCGAGTGATGTACGAAATAAAGAGAAACATAAAGAAGAGGAGTCGAAAAGGAAGGTGGGTGAAACCATCTCCTTGGACATTGGGACACCTGAGGCTCTAAATAATGTTAAAATAGGTGCTCAATGTTCTGATGAAGAGAAAATGAAGTTTGCCAAACTACTTGGTGAATTTCAAAATGTTTTTGCTTGGACTTATGAGGATCTTCATGGTTTTGATCCTGGTCTTATACAACATGCTATCCCCATCAAGGAAGGCATGAAACCAGTTGCACAAAAACAAAGACCTATTAATTCTGCAATTAAAGCAACTATTCAAAGGGAGTTGGAAAATTTCTTGAAGGTTGGGATCATTTTTCTACTCAAGTACCTTGAATGGGTTTCCAAATTGGTACATTTTCCGAAGGCCATTAATCATATTAGAACATGAATTTATATTCTCACATTCAATCAATCTATTATGAAAAATCCCTTCCCTCCCCCTAATCTGGAAATGATTCTACAATAGGTTGTAAGGTCACAAATGAGGCCCTTACTTGAAAGTTATTTGGGTTACAATCAAATCAAGGGAAAAAGGGAAGATGCTTACAAAACCACTCTTATCACTAATTTGGGTACCATGACTTATAAACACATGATTTCTATCTTACTTGTTGCAAGTACCTCTTTTAAAAGACCTATACAAACAACTCTTGATGAATTGATTAGTATCCATATGTATCTTGATGATATAATTGTATACATTAAGGGGATGATAATTACCTCAAAGTTCCAAGTGTTATTTCTGGGTCCTTTCCAAATTTTATTTTTTCTGGATACTAACTCTTACATTCTAAAAGATTTACAGGAGCAATTGTTTTCCTACAGCACTAACGGTTTTCACTTGAAACATTACGTGGGACCAACGTGAAAAGTTGTAACGCTGTTTGGATTTTTTGTATAATAGTAGTCTAGCTTTGCTTTCAGTTTTTCACTATTTTCTTTTCTTCTTCATAGTAGTTTGACTTCTGCTTTATAGTATTTTGACTTCTACTTTCTAACATTTCCTACTGCTTTTACATTTCTGTCATTTTATTGTTGTTGTTTTAATTTTTGCAATTTTATTTCTATCATGATTTTATTACTTATCGTTTTTTAGTTGATTTGGTAAAAAATAAGATGTTGGATAAGTTCTGCCATAGTGTCACTCCTTCAAGATATTGTTGCTCAATAACAATCAAGCTTACACAGTTGTTACGATGTCTCCCCTGAAAAGCACACTTGAATTTGTTAGCTTCTTTTACTGTTGTCTAAATTTTTTTGGGGGGTTATCTCCCGCTTCTGGTTTCCTTTTCTTCATCCATTTGATAGTTTAAGAGAGCAAGTTCATAAATTTTCTCCTTGAAATTAAGAGCTGATTCCGGCTGAACGATTATGCACACAGTGGAAAACCCCCTCATACTTAACACTTTTCATGAGTTATTCCCAAATTCCCGGTCATTTTTCCATTAAATCCGTTCCCTTCCCCATGTTGCACAATCTTCCTGGTTATATCTTGTTGGCCTGCAAAACCATGAGGTCTGAGTTCTAATCTGTTGAAAACAAATTTCCCTATGGATTCGCCAGTTTGTTGACGATTAAAATTGCAATGATTTTTTTGCCCGCAGAGTATTGCTAAAGCCTATTATTATGACTTAATGATATATCTATAATGCTAGTAGGTGGGACCCCCTTGTAGATTGGAGGATCAGATCTGGTTCTTATTTGATATTTATGTTGTTCTTCGACATTGCTTACAGGTTTGAGCATGACTGATGTTCAAATTTTGGTTCTATTCGCAACAAATGGGTAATGGAAAATTCATTTTATGTGTGAGTTTATTTTATCTAAATTCTCATTTCCATGTCACGATGGCTTATGTGAACTGCTATTTCTATTGCGCCATGATCTATTATATATTACAAATGCACAAAACATGTGCTAGTCATGGAAAAGGACAAAAGAAATATGAAAAAATCTAAGAAAGAAATTAAACTATGCTACTATGCTACTATGCTACACTACATGCATTGAATTTAAGGGATTGTTGTTAGTCCTAGCTAACAGGGTTAATGGATATATGATTTATTGAGTTATATGCATTATGGTGTGGTTGGAAATGGTTAATGTGACATAGGGTGGTACATTTGGAAAGTAAGGGAATGTTGGTTTCGATGCATCGATTAATTGGATCGATTAATGGAGGTTTGGTTGGAGTGTACTACGTAATTAAATGGATAGAGGATGGAAGCGATGTGCATTTACTACACGTCACTCCATACCCTTTCCAATGGTAGTCACCCTAGCTTGGCTATTGTTCAATTGTGTTTAGTTGTGGTTAAGCTCCTATTTTCAAGCAGAGGAAGAACTGCTTGGCCAAGCTCACGTTTTTAAGGTTTTCTTGGTTACAGATATGTCTTTTTCGCCATCCATGAACCCACTTTGGTTATGAAATAGATATTGGCTCAGTGATGTATGGGTCTGTCCTTTTCTTGATACTGACAACTATATAAACTTGTGATTTTTCTCTAGAATGGTTGTTGTGTGGTTTTCATTGCAAATGGAAAACGATGTTTAAAGTCACAGTTTCATTGATTATTCTGAGTGGAAGAAACCATGAAGGCTCTCTGTTGTCCTTGTGAGTTTTTTCTGGAGGGTTCACTCGGTCTAGACTTGACTAGTTGTCTTCGCACAAGTTCTTGTCACCTCACCCGGTCATGTTGTTGTCATGGGTTGTTGGGTTTGATCTCAAACCTCCTAGTGTCACTATATATTGTCTCACCTTGGTATGGCTCATTTATACTCTCGGTGTCTATGTTTTTGGTTGCGATGGCTATTATGCCAAGGGGCTTTTTTTGAGGTGGATTTCTATTTCATGGATCTATTTTTATAGCAGTATTACATGGGTTGATTGGGGAAAACCATGAGATTTATTCCCTGTGTGTTCTGGTGTTATTTATTGGGCCGTGAGGGACCTTTGTTCCTCTATTCATAATCTCTCTTGCCTGTTGAAATCTCTCCTTGTCTTGCAAAGCTATGGGAGATATGGCTTGTGGTTCCACAATGTTGTCCCAAATGTTCTCACCTATTGTTGATGGTTGTTTCCAACCTTCATGTGTTGGTTACTAAGAGTTCACCCTTGATTATTTTAATCCCGATTTTGATAAATGAATCAGTTGTTTTGGTCATACACATGGTCAATTGTTATGAATTTGTGGAGTATTGTCGACGGTGGTTAATTATTGGTTGTCCCTGATTAATAGCACTGACGGTGGGTTTTTTGATTGGTTATAGTCACTGTATTATTTTATTATGGAAATTATTCAACATGGTTTTATGGTTGACCGAGAATATTCCTCTTTTCTTTATGCGTTGGGTTGTATGTTTCCTACAACATGATATAGATTGAAATAAGGGTTGTTTTTACCGTGTGTTTTAATTGCAAATCGGGAGTATTGAAATTGTGATAGTTGTGGCGTGGCTTTCCACTGTATATGTTATGGATGTTGTTTGATTGCACCATGAGATATGGGCACAGGTTTTATAATAGTATGGTTTTGTTGCAATTTGATTCAATTGAGAAATGGAATTAGGCATACTGTCATTGTTTCCTCATATTGGATTGATAGCTCAGAGTCACAAGAATGCTCTTGTGTTTTTTTGAATGGTTTGTGTATCCTACAAGATCATATAAGTTGAAGGGGGGATTGTTGTGCATTTAAATGGCAAGTCAGGGTTATTGCAATTTGATATATTGATGATTGTGTTTTGGCTGTCCAATGTGTATGGTTGATGGATATCAAGCATTATATCAGAGATGGGCATGGTTTCTATGATAGTATGGTCTCATTACAATTTAATTGTTAAATGGAATTGAGGAATGGAATCGGGCATGATTTTTGTTTCTTTGTTTGATGAATGAAATAATTCATGGATAGTGGTTCATGTTTTGATGGAACAGAGTGGAAACAAGTGACTGTGTGTTCATTTCGAAATTGTTTTAAATATTAAATGGGACAAATGAGAGGGAACATAACTCTTATACAAGTTGTTTGGAAGGCATATTATTTGAGTTTGATGACACTGTGTTAAATATTTAATTGCAAACAATGAGAAAGTTAATACACATAAAAGATTAAACTGCGCACAATAGTTGTTAAATTGATCATAGTGATTATTTGGTTAGTGTTGGATTTTTTCCTTTTAATATAGAATGGTTTTATGGATTACTTAATTAATTTTATGAACAGTATCCATTCTCCTCCCGGCCATTATTTCAATTTTTCACTAATTACAATCCCCTCTCCTTCCCATATTCATTTTTTCACTCCATGTTCCTAAAATTTAATAACAGTTAAGAAGAATTCTATATTGTAACAGTTCAAAATCACAGTTTCTTGGATGGCTTATAGTGACATGTTGTTTGGTTTACATTATAGTTGATTGTTTTATGTCTGTGAGAAGTAACCATGATTCTTTCCCCCCTCATTTTAACAATTTTCTCTTAATACAGACCCCTCGCATATCCCAGAACCTTTGTTCACCCCCTGCTCATTGAAAAACGGTTAAACAATTTGTATGGATCAGATTGCATGAGTCTAATATGTTGTTGAGCCCAAATTTATTTCATATTTTAAAAGCATTGTCATGTATGGTTGTTAAAGGAACTATTTTCTAATCAATCATGCATATAGGAATGAGCTTTTTCAGCCAAGGTAGCCATGGCATAGGTAACTGAGGAAGAGGTAATTGGAACAAGGGCCCTAGAAGGCCTAGATTCTCCATTCACTTTGATGTTGAATCGTGAGAGTTAGCACAACTATTTCAGGCTGGGTTTTTCAATTGGATTGGGCAAGGAGTGGTCCAAACTAAGCCTGAAAGGCCTCCCTTCCAAGCTCCACAAGCCCTTGGTATTCCTGTGCCACCTCATGTCTCATTGCAACTCAAGGTTCCCAAAAATGACAGATGGCAAGAGATTGTCCACTTGACAGTCTCCAAACATCATGGTTGGCCTAATTTGTATTTACCTACTCCCTCATCTATCAATCAGATTGTCCAAGTTGCACCTATCCACTCACCAATTAAGTCCTCTCATGCCCCTGAGAAAGGAAAAGCCAGTACTGCCCCTTCCTCACCCTCCAATGGCTCTGATAAATCTTCATCATCCCGGATGCATTTGAGGGACGATTGTTCTCATTTGATCAGTGAGATTTGGCCTAAAGGCTCAGCATAACCAAAGGCAAATTCAGAGAGATCAAGGGGTGACAACAACAACAAGGGAAAGATTGCATCTCAGAGTGGAAAATATGGTTTTTGAGTTATATTTTATTTATTGTTGATGACAGTTGACTTCAAAAGTTTTGGACAACATGTTTTTTTTTTCTGGATATATGAGTAATGTATTTTTGAAAATAATTTCAAATATCAATGAGATAAATTGTCAAACATGAATGTGATGATGGGAGTCACAATGAGGAATGCTTTTGTTTAATTAACCAGTTATGTTATGATTGTTAAGAGATAAAGGGAGTCATAAGGGGTCTCACCTACTAGTTATTATTTATTTAAAACCCTTATTATGATTTATTACTTTCCCCCCTAACTAAAAAGTTGATTGAGTTTTTAGTTAACTTAACTAATGAAGTAGTTCAACTACTTCAACCAATTCCAATTTACTTAAAGGAAAAATAAAAGGGAGGAACAAGAGGAGAATAGAAGGAGTAGCATACTAAGGTTTTATCTTTGAGTTTGTGTTGAGATAGTTCAATTTTCATTCATTCCTTAATTTATTCAAGGCCTAATTATGTTTTATGATAGCAGGGTCTTATTGTAGTCATTAATATGCAGGGTTGAATTACATAATTCAGACACTTGTTTTTCAGAGGTGTTGATCTATCTTTGATAGTCTGTGTAGAATTGTCTGTTTGTGAATTAGTTTTCATGACTCAAAAAGGCTATTGTGCAGAGTCAAATGGGAATCAATCTATGGCAAGTGTTTCAGGATAAATCCGTAAGTGCAGACACAAACCGATCTCCCTAGATCCACCTAGATCTAGAACAAAATAGGACAGAATATACCGCTTTCCCTAGATCTAACTATTGAATTAAATTGGAAGTGAGAAGAAGATATGTACCTTGTAATCGCTTCCTTGGACTCTGTTGTTCCTTGCTTCACTCCAGAGCTCTTGTGCGGTCAAGATCAAAACAGCACAAACCAACCAAAGTGAAAGCAAATAATATATCCAATAGCTAATCTATACATATGATCAAGGAATTATGTAATAAAGTAAATCTCACTTTATGGGAAAGAAATATATCACTGTATCATATTAATTGAAAGAGAAACTTACAACCATTGCCTTAATGTCGCAAGGTCCCTTCCTACTGTCCTTCGTTCCCCACACACTTCTTGCTTCAAGGATTCTGAAACCATAGATCTAATAGACACTCACAATCTATCTTGACAAAGCAAATCTCAAAGCCACTCCAACCAAGCTAATAATTCCAAGCCAAAGAACCCAAACTCAAGCTCACAAAAGCTCAAGCTAACCAAAGCTAAGAACCCCTTCTCCATGAGAGCTCCTCTCCTTTTATAAGTTGAAGAGGATAAGGTGAGGAGGTTAGGATGATCCCACTAAATCATGAAAGAGAGTAAGATCCAAACCATTCAGATGCCACCTCACCATAGAAGCTTCTCTTTCTAGAAGATTCGAGAAACTGTACGTTTTTCCCACGTGCTGGACTGTTCGCACCCTAGCTATAGAGCAACCTGCGAACTGTTCGTACCCTGGCTATAGTGCAACCTGTGAGAATTGGTCATTCTCGCACCCTGCCTATATAGCAACCTGCGAACATCCCTTTTTATAAGGTTTTTACATAGGAAAATGCAACTTCTTTTCTCAGGAAAAGTTCTTCTCCCTTCTCTCTTTAGGAACTGAGGCCACTGTGACCCCTCTGAAGGCAACAGATAGGTTTACATCATTAACGATCATAGGGATGAAGAAAATAATGTGTAACAACAAGCTGATCCAGCTTTTACAATTTAGTTTTTATTTTCTGTCAAAGGTCCTTTTGTATGTTTCATCGGGGACGTCTAAGTTTGACTTTGGTCCAAAACTTCTTCATGAAATTTTGTAAAGAGATTGACTCTTTGATGAATTGGAATAAAATAAAGGATTGCTTTATGTCTCATCTATTTTGATTATCGTCTTGGTGTCTTTACTTCTATCTCTACATTTTTTTCAGCAACTATTATATTTAGAAAATGATATAAATAATGAATTTTCTAGCAAGATTTTATTTATAAAAGACTAGCCTAAGCACTTGTAATCAGTACTTGTGAGTTAGGATATTAATTTTAATGGCTATAAACATAGGGTGACATTCCCGTCTATTTTGGTTTAGCCAAGAAGAATCTGAAAATGCTTGAGTAAGATCATTTTATATCTTTTCCTCAACATTTTGTCATTTCTATTAGCCCATTTTATTGTCTTTCCATCATCAGGGATCTCTTTTTCCTTTCCCAAGGTAATATGGTACAGGCCTTTACTTATTAATAAATCCTCCATATGGGATTTCCATTGGAAATAGTTGGTGTTGGTAAGCAAAAAATCACTAGAAGAATCCATATTAAATATGTAGATAATATGGATTTAAAAACTAAAATTGATGATATGGATTGAAAGATCTCAAAAAATTAGGTGGTTTAAAAAAAACGACATTGAAAACGAACTTTGGATGTGAAAGTTATGCCCTCACTTTTACAAATAAGTTGTTTTATTAAGTGACCCACTTTTATAAACAAAAGCGGGGATCACTTTTACAATGAAGTTACTTTATAAAATAAAGTTGCATGCAAAAAAATAGACTTTAAAATAAAATATTAAAGCTACTTATAATTATTCACTTTTATACTTGGAGTGAAATACACTTTGCAATTTTGCAATGGATGCATGAACTTTTTTAAAAAAAGTAACAAAACAAATAGACCTGAACTCAAGACCTCTTACTTAATAAGGAAACATTTAACCAAGTGAGCTAGAAAAACATATTGTGTTGTTTAGAAGGAGGATTGTTGTTGTTGTTGTTGTTCTTTTTCTTGTTGTGCGTGCTCATAAAAATTTGTTTTCACACAAGATTTTTTTTTAAATTCTCGATGACAACAAGGGTTAGATTTCGATTAGCTTACCCAGAAAATGCATTTTTTCCTATTATTTTCTGATTTTCCAAGATCACACAGGGAGTGGGGAAAAGAGGATATGCGGATATAAAATAGTAGAAACTCAGAAACAAACAATATAAATCTGAAATAAAACTGAAATAATACTCTGCAAAAAATTTAAAAAGTGCATATTCAGGATTTATACCTCTGAATCTAACTAAAATGGTCATATCTTGGGAAAACAATTTTTTTTTGAGTGAAACGAAAAAATGTTCCTCACTGAAACGAGCACTCCGGTCAAAATGGAATAGTCCTATTAGCCCATAAATGTACAAAAATGGCAGAAACTGGAGAAGAGAAAATTTGGCTTCACACTCTCGATCTACAATGGGAGAGGGTCTGCAAACAGGCTTTGATACCATGTTTGAATACATAGGTATTCCAACAGAGGATGAACACCTTCAGTAACCACTCACAAAAACAAATCAAATATCAACAGATCGATGTTTTGAAGTGGTAAAATGATGCAAACCCGCTCCACCCCTCCTAGGGTTCGTGCAACCTCTCAGTCTAGGATTGTTCTATTGGATCTAAATTAGCTCTTGAATCCCCGTTGGATCCTTTGCAATGTAAACAAGCCCCTTTGGATTTCCTCTAAATGCAGTTCTACACATATCAGAAACCCATGGTCTCCTTCTCTAAGCCCCCTTTTATCTTAAAATCAAATTTCGGGCACTAGCTCATTAACTTCAACCAAAATTTCATGTGACTGAGGGATATGACCAAGGGATTAAGCTAAAAGGCACTTATCCTGCACTTCGGGACTTCAGACTTCATAGGTTTTTTCAGCACAATGATGCAAGTCACCTGAACGTTAAACTGACGAACTCCTAAATGGGCGCTCTCCAGAGCTTCGAGCTTTGAAGGTTTTAACGAAAAAACACGCTAATTCCACTAAACGCCAAAGTGGAAAATTATCGAACAGATTTGGGATCAACGGTCCATATCTTTCGACAATCTACGGTCAAATGGAGCTCCAGGGCTCCGAGACTTTTCACGCCAGAACACATTCCACCCACAATCCTCCAGAGATTTGAATCTCCGGACACTCACTAATCTACTGACATGTGTACCTGAAAACCAACAATCAAGATTTACTCTGGAGTTCAGGACTTCGGGATATTTTCCTCCTGGCAACACAAGAACCAATTTCTCCCAGAGTGTCGAATCTTTGAATGCATGAGATCTATGGCTCACATTTGTATGTGTGTAGATCCGATGAATAGGATATGATCTTCTCTACAGTCTTCCTCCTGTCTGGTATTGATCCGATGACCCAGATCTATTCCATGACCAATCAATTGACTAACATTTCTCCTAGTAATATACGATGTGGATTCACTCTGGGACTTCAGAGCTTCAGGTATTTTGCCTCTTTTACAACAAATATCTTAAAACGACTGGAGAGGTGAAGTCTGAAGGACTTTGGGGTTTAACGTCCATGCTCCTTACCTTGATATGAAAGTTGTGCAGGGTCTCTCTTCTCTTGAAAATATCGCGTCTGCTCTTCTTTGAACAAAGGTATTTTTCCTCCGTTGCATGCCAAAGGGATACCAATCTGATGGCTCTAGGTCTTCTTCCACTTCTAGTCTCCACTTTCCTTCAATAAAGGGACTTTCTCATATTTTCAAAGGCCTAGCCTTTTATTTCTACTCTGTAGGGTCACTCGTTGACCTATGCTTGCGCTACACCTCCTGAGATTGGAACTTTTGACAAGTTCTCTTGCACACTCATTGCGCTTCTCCTGCAGCCTTGAACTTAGAAGGTTTTCTCCTTCTACACTCCTTGTGTAGGATCAACAGACACTTCTGTTGTCTCTCCTAAGCTTGGAATTTCTTCAACTTCAAAGGGTTTATCCCTTTTTTCTTTCAGATGATTCCTTGTGCCCTCTTGGAACCCATGCTTTTCCTCCTAAGCTTGTGAACATAGTCAGAGTGTTCTTTTAGATGACTTCTTGTGCCCTCCTAAAACTTTGTGCTCTTCCTCCTAAGATTGATCAACACTTTTTCAAAGTGTTGTCTTTGTTCCATCCTTAAACTTTCCTCTTGAATCTTGGATTCCAAAGATTCTCATGCACACTCCTCATGCTTCATCTATGCACACTTTCATTGGCTTTCCCTTGAGATTTTACATTGCTCTGAGTGTAGATGCACTCCTTGCGCTCACTTTGTGCACTCCTTGCACTATCCCTTCTGAGATTATGACATGTTCTAGTGTGCCCACCTAGAACGCTCCTCACAAAACTACTGAATGAGTTCTTGCGCACACCTTGCATTGTCTTCTCAAAGTTTTCCAACAACTCTTGTGTGCACTCCTTGCACCAACCTTGAGATCCTAGAACACTTAGAAACTCACACAAATAGAGAAGTATATCTGTTATGGATAAATTCGTAGGTGCGGACACTAACCAATCTCCCCAAGATCCACCTGGATCTGGAACAAAACGTGACAGAATACTACTCTTTCCCTAGATCTAATTATTGAATGGAACTAAGAGAAATGGATGAAGTACATA
>ML785156.1:553155-568142 GCA_009831015.1 Picea engelmannii
CTGCCATTTGGTGGAAATCACTTGATTATGAGGAGATGATGAGACTTTCCAATGTAAAATTTGAAAAAATATTGTTAGACAAGTGGTCTCATGGAGAAAATCAGGATAAAGAGAGAACCAAGAGTATATTTTCAGGTGAAAAACTATATTACAGGTTCATGGTTGTATTCATAAAGAAAGTATCGTTGTTTCTATTAACCTTAGTTGCATGCATAATTTTATCAATGTTCAGTTGGTTAATAGATTGCAAGTTCCAATAAAGAATATTCAAAGCACACAGGTTGAGGGTGAAAATGTTCAAATTTTTAAAGATTTGAAGATTACCATTGATAAATATGTGTTGCATTCAGTTTTTTATGCTATGGATATGGATGAAGTGGATATTGTTTTGGGATATTCTTGGATCGAATCAGTGGGTACCATTAATATTAATGTGCAAAAGAAGTTTTTAAAGTTGTGGTACAAGAAAAGGAAAATCACATTGCAGGATGTGTCTCTTAGTAAGAAAGATGGACCCATGGAGGCTATCACAGAAGTTATTGTCCAGTCTGAAGTTGAATCAGAGGTAGAGTCTACAAAAGGAGATGAAGCAAAACTACAAGAAGAACATAATCAGGAAGCTAAGGAGGTCATTGACTCAAAGGCACAAAGTGTTGCAGATGGAATGTGGTATACCTGGGGAGGTAATATGGGGTACCTAAGGAGGTACCCAATGGGAATGTAGTTATGTGTTATTAGTGGAAGTCATTTAATATATGGGAATGTGGTTATTCAATGTAAGGTGGACTAGGTCCACGATATTAATAAAGGCCCACTATGGTAGTTGGATGTAATAAATGTGAGAAGGCTCTCTAGAAGGTTCCTAGGAGATAGGGAGAGTTATATAAAGAAGTCTAGGGATTGTAATGAAACATAGTGAAGAATATTGTGATTGTACAAGCAAGGATTGCTTGAGGAGTTTTATCCTTCCATAAGGATTAATATATGGGGTTTCCCTACCTCAAGGGTTTTCTCTATTTCTTGTGTTCATGTTATGGTGAATGGTTTATGGTTTATTCTTGGTTATTTCTGAAGTATATTTGCACATCTGGTATAGGTACTTAACATTGACACATATTACCTACACCTATTTTTCTTCATGGGTAAAAATCTTTTCCCCTATATCTATCACGGTGACCATATGACCATGCAAGTTGTCCCCCATAGCTATCATAGTGACTATGCAAGTTGTCCCCCATAACTATCACACCTTCGGGACAAGCAAAGAATACCCTCTCTATTTCATAGGCAAGTGGGTTATGGTTTTTTCTTAGGTTGCAAATTTGAATGCCATTTCAATGAGAAGTTGTGCCTCTACCACATATATGATACTTTATATTTTGGAGATTATTGATCTCGAAATCTTTGGCTTGCTTCGTACAACGTGCTACTTACTGCATCACCTCTTGACCCCTCCGCTCGACTAAAAGATCATGCAACACACCGTACACATTATGATACCATAATCCAGTCACATATAGTTTTTACTAATGTGAAAGCTTAAAACTAAAACGTAGTGTATATTTCAGAAACTGTTATTATCCTCAAATTAATTTTGTAATTTGTTCTCCATAAAATCAAAAAAATTACATTTCAACTATTTCTTCTTGTGCGACTAGACTAGTTATTAAGCAATAGAAAGAACCTGGATTAGTTTGATGATATGGCCCCTTCTAGACACTTATGTAACAAGAAGAATTTCTTGGGATGGATTCAGAGAAAATAAAGCACGCGCACACATTTCTATAAACATTTTTTTTTTTCTTACAAGTAGCACACGACGTCATGCTCGAAGATAGAGTGTAATGAAGCTAGGTAAATGTATATGCATGAACATAACACTTTATAGAACATTATTTTGGAAACTGTGCTCATGAGTATATAAATATATTTTCCTTAAAAAAATCAACAAAGAACTGTTGTACACTTACCACACATTTCCCTTCACTAAAAAGCTTTCTTTGAACTGCACTCCAAATAACAAGAATTTGAAGCATTTTCTAAGTTGAGAGATTATCATTGGATGTTTGTTGTTGCAATGAAATTGTGATAGAATCAACGTAATTTCCCACTAATTCTTATGTGGCCCCATTTGTTGAATGTATTATATGTCGAAGGGAATCTCGCCGTGAAAGACTTAATGCATTCTCAGACATTATCTTGAGCTCTGCATCATCTGGACCAAACAATTGAGCAACAATGTTGGATATCTCTTTTGGAGATCTATAAAAAGTCGAGCTTCATTATCCACCACATAGGGTACATTACCAACTTCCCGTAATTTCCATTGTGTTAATGTTAAGGAAGTCAATTAATCAATATGTTATAATAATAATTCATACTCATATTTTTTAACTCATATATGTAATAAAAAAATTTCCTCGTAATCTAGTGTCCTAATGACATAGATGTCCACGGAGTGTGAATTTTATGAGATTTGATTTGAGGAACAAGAAAAATGCATTCTACCACGCAATAATAAACCCACCTCCCTTGAAAACATTGTTTAAAGTTTTAATTGACAATTCTTAGCATGTAATGTTGGGTTTTTAGTGTGGCCCGTGCTTTTGTTTAAATAGTTAATCAGCCCCGTTGAAGTAAGAAATTTCAGTTTGTATGAGTAATATAAATGTAACAAGAAATATTGTACACTATGGATGTACCACGAGGGAGTTTTATTAAAAAAAAGTGCCAACTACGTGAGTGCACATAAAAGTAGAAAACGTGGAAAACATAGATATTTTAACCCCAAAATAAGAGTAGTTTCCCATTAAAAATCCTATATATTTGTAGGACAAAATTATTTCGTCTTGCTTCAATATTTAATTTGAATAATTTTTCATAGGGGATTTACTTTTAATCCTAATATATGATTAAGATTCAAAGGCATCATGATTTGCAGCCATATCTATGGACAAGGCCAACTCTAAAAATCAAGAAAGTCAGATTTTCCAAGTGTTTTATTTCACCTGCCATGTCTATTGGGGGTTATTTAGTCTTAGTCCTTTTTACGTAAACAAAGAGTAGAAGATCAAAGATTTTGCTTCTAACAGAGTTATGTTCATAGTTTGAGTGTTGTAGCATGTTTTAATGTAATAAATTTTGTTGAGTTGTTGTTTATTTTTAAACAGAGTTGTGTTGAGTGCACTTCACAATTTGCAATTATTTTTTTTTACTGTTACATAGATGATCACAAGTTCAGTAGAGTTTTTTGTTGTTGTTGTAATTTCTTTTATGAAACAGAGTATGGGAATTCATTTCATCTTTGTTGTGCAAACTTCAAGATTTTTATTTTGTTTATTGTTTAGATCTGAGATTTTCGGTGTGATTCCTTGAGAAATCATTGAATACTTGTATTCAAATCTTACAATTGATATCATAGCAGGTTGATTACAACATTTTGTTAAATTTTGGAGAAGGAAAAATGGCCCAAAATTCGATTCCTCTTTTCGGTGGGGAAAACTATGAGTACTCGTGTGTGAAGATTAAAACTTTTCTCATCTCACAATATTTATGGGTGCTTGTTTCTATAGGTTACACAAAGCCAACATATCAGATTGCCTAAAATTCTCTCTATGTTGATCAAAAGGAAAAATTGAAGGAGAACAGGAAAACAGATGTCAGAGCTCTATTCATCTTTCAAACCGGAGTTGACATCATAGTGTTTCCAAAGATTGCAGCATGTAGTAAGTCCCATGATTCTTAGGAAACCTTGGATAAGGAATACAAGGGATCTGTTAAGGTTAAAGTTGTCAAACTCCAAATGTTGAGAATAGATTTTGAATCTCTTACTATGAAATAAAATGAGAGTGATGAGTGATGTAGGAGAATCCCTCCAACTCATCAGTGTGTCGACAACTAGCACAAAATCTCACTATGAGGGAGTGTATCCCAAAGAGAGAAGCATCAGTCTTCTCATCTTTTAGTTTAAATCTCAAATTTTAAAAGTAATTTAATGTAATTAAAGTTTGTAAGGCTCAAGGAAATTTGAGCCACTATAGTTGTATAGGTTGATTGTAAAGTCACCTTTAATGGGATGTAGTTGTAATGATATCGAACATCAACTCATATATGAATTGTAATTATCCATTTAATGTGATAAACTTAGTGGTAGGTTGATTTTCTTGTGAAATGATAGCACTAGAATAGTATAGAGGGAAGGCTCGAGAAGCCCCCTCATGTATAAATGTATGTAATCTATGCCCAAAAGAGGTTGTTGAAGTTTATTCTGATTTCTGCTGAAGAGAGTCATATAGAGTTGTTAGTCCATTTTGTTGAATACAGGTTAGAGAGGAGAGAAAGAGATGAAACTCTATTGCAGTCTAGCATTGTATACACTATAAATACATTCAAATCAATACAAAGAGAAGAATTCCTTGCATATGAGTTTCTATGTATATGTCCTGTGAGTTTTCTGAATGTGTTTGAATGGTTATTGTGTATGTTTGTGAATGCTAGGAGTGTAAGTAGGTTTCCTTTTGCAGGGATAGATAGAATCCCCTATCTTTGTAGTTTTTTTATTGTTCTGGTTTCTCATGCCAGTGAAAGGACTACACATTAGAGTTTTTAGAAAACTCTAAAGGCCAACGCAAGGAGTGTGCGTGAACTCGTTCAAGAGTTTTGTGAGGAGCATCCCAGGGGGAATACCGGAACAATTCCTAAGCTTAGAAAGGTTGTGCAAGGAGTGCACATTAGAGTTATTGAACACTTTGAGGAACCATCTCAAGGAGTGCACTGGTGAGTCTTCACAGTCCAAATACTCAAATAAGAGAGTTGGGTGCAAGGAGTGCACGAAGCCAACACATTGCTGAAGTGTTGGAAGAGCTCTAGAGGAAGAGCGAGCCTGCCAAGAGGGAATAAGAAACCATTTGCAGGAACAAAGGACTGGAACCTATGTGAACTCCTAGCAATTACAAGCTCATGAGAGATAGTTCAAGTGTGCACAGACTCCCTACAAGGTGTGTAGGGTTCAAGAAGATTTTAAGGTTCATATTGTGGAAGGAGTGCGTGGGAATTTTTCATAAACTGTTAAGTTCTATGGAGAGTTGAATGCAAGGAGTGCACGAAGCCAACACACTGCTAAAGTGTTGAAAAAAAATCAGGAGAAAGAATGCCTTGTTGCTAGGAGGGAAGAAAATTTGTTGAAGGAGAAAAGGGACAAGACCCTTTGAAAACCTCAAGAAAGTCAAAAGATCAAGAGGGAGAGCATTACAACGAACACATTCAAAGGAGATCCTTTTAAAATCTCGAGAGATTTTGCTTTCAAAGGAAGTGAAGTTGCACAACAGGAGGAAGCTACAACAATCGTCGAATTAACTGCAAGGTTTCAGATCTAGACCATTAGATCTAAGTCCAGATAGGAGGAGGAGTGCTCAGAGAAGGAAAAAATATCCTAGCCATCAGATCTGTGCGTGAGGATCGATAGTCATTGGATCAAGGTAAGTAGCACGATTGTTAACCCCTTTAAATTCTTCGAACTTTGCAAATTCGACCACTTGCGTGTGTTCGATGTGGAGGGGACAAGTCTCTCGAAGTCCTGAAGCCCAAAATAAATCTTGAGAATCAATTATAAGGCCATGCATCCACATATCACACATGGTTCAGGAGTGCAACACTTCAGCAGAGTTGGGTCATGGTGCTGACAGGAGGAGAAAACCCTGAAGATTTGAAGCCCAAAGTAGATCTTGACCAATGGCATCAAGAATACGTGTTAACAAATGGTGTGTTCAGAGACTTGGCACTTCGGAAGAATCGGGAGGTGATTTGTTTTTGTGTCAGAAATTTCCTGAAGTCCGAGGACCCAAAATCAATCTAAGCCATCGGTCTTGAGTACACGTTTCCATAGATCCAACATTGTCCGAAATTACGGCAACCCAAAAATTTGGGGGTGTTGTAGTATAAGTGTGCGGAATTCCCGAAGTTTCGAAGCTTAGAACGGATCTTAGTCGTTGGCATAGAGAACCACATGTCAATAGATCTCGGAATCCGGAGATCTGGTACTCCGAAGGAAAGGAGGTGTAAGTATGTTTGGGTCGAGAAATGTCGAAGGCCCAAAGGTTAGAGTATATCTCGGTCATCCATTTACAAGGAAAGATGGATCGTTGATCACACCCTTCGCAAGTTCGTAAGTTCGTCACTCCGGGGGATCTGAGTTATTGATTTGTGGAATTCTCTGAAGCCCAGAGCGTAGAGTATAGATCCACCGTTGATATGAGGCAAGCACCAACCATCTGATTCGTGACTTTGGAGTTCGTAAATCTGGGGTATTTGCATAGTTTTTGGGTCAAGACTCCCGAAGCTTGGAGTCCCAAAGCCTCTATGTGTCGTTGATTGTGGCACATAACGAGGACCATCAATCCCTCTCTCAATTGAGTTTTCTTCTATTTTGGCATTTTGGAGGAACGTTGTGTGTTGTTTTTGGAGCTCCTGGAGCCCGGAGCTCCGAAGTCCCAAATTCTTCGCTAAGTAGAAAACTAGCCCACGTTTTTGGCCTGCGGTCACGTCGAAGACTCCGTTGGAGTATTAGGACCCTCGTGAATTTGAATTTGCATGTAGGGAAAGAAATAAGGTCTATGGTATATGATTTCGAGGGTTCAGCAGGAGCCCAATAGCTGATTCATATCCCTACTATGAATGATCCTTGATCGGGAGGTCGAACAAACCTCAGGAGTGGTGGGGTTTTGCGTCAAGTCGTATCAGAGCTTGATTTTGTTTGCAGATAGTAGGAAAAGGAAAATATTGTGTATGATACCATCAAATGGTATCAGAGCGGAGCTTTGTCTGTAGGAAATAGAAAAAGTAGAAGAAGACATGGTGTTGATTCTCTATTATGTCTGAAGATTTGTTTGCAGACAACAAACAATAGACTTTCCAGGAGAGCAGAGGAAGGATAATATTTCTACTGAAGGCCAGAATCAAGGTCTGAAAGAAGATCGCAAGAATATGAGCCAAGAAGAGATGGATAAAGAGCTCAAGGAGACACGAGAGAGGCTTGACAGGCTGATGCATAAAATGCACCAGTAAGCGCAAGGAAGGACGTATGAGTGGCCCATAAAGAAAAAAGCGAAGTGGCCTATCCAGAAGTTGGTTGCCAGAAGGTAGAGGTAGATGTTGAGGAGATGGTTGAGGCAAGTTAAAAACCTCAGTGACATAGAGGAGGAGATGGTTTGCATTTTTGAACTAGAAAGTGGAGAAATCCTCGATGATGAGGAAGAGAGCTTAGTTGAATATCTCAAAGATTTATAGAAGGGAAATGAGAAGAGATCGGTCGAATATCTCATAGACTTCTAGGAGGAAAGAACATAAATTGCAGGCTTCCAAGTGGAAAAGAAAGAGGAGATGAGACTGTTCGAGAGTCTCGTGGACTGAGAGAAGATTTCATATCAACAAGGAGAACTAACAGGAGAAGAGGAAGAGGTAGGAGAGAAGCCTCATCAACATGTATATTCATGTGGGATTTCAGAACATGTGAATGAAGATGATGAGAACTTAAATATTTCAACTATCGAGGAGGAATATTAGAGGCACATTTTGATCATTGGGGGAGTTTGTATATTCCTTCCAAGTAGCCTAGTAGAATCCAGTGCATGTGTTGCACTTGAGGAAGTGATGCGAGAGGAATATAGAGGAGAGGCCATGGGGTCAAATGTTTTTAAATTTAAAAATGCATGTGTTACAGGTGCAGGAAAATAAATACAACCAACAGATACTGTCATGGAGGAGTCGAAGGAGAAGACACTAAAGCCTTCTCGATAAAAAGAAAGGAGAGAATAAGAAGAGGAGCATTCAGGTAAAATGATCACTTAATGGGAGAAGGAGTTTAAGATTTTGGAGGATTGGTTAAGCAATACAGAGACAGGGGAAGACTACCAGAAGGATTTGGTCATGAGTGGAGAATAATTCCAGCCTGAGGAGCAGTTGGATGAAGCTGGACTTGTAGCAGCACAAAGAGATTACAGAAGATCAGAAGAACTGGAAGAGAGAGAACTGTCCGAGGAGATGGCTAAGAAGAAACTCAATAAAATTATTGTAGAAGTGGAATCTACAGTGGACTGGAAAACCAATTCCACGAGAGGTGAAGTCAACATGGGAGATCATATTGATATTCCCTTTCATCTATGTGAAGAAGTGGAATTTCTAGGAGAAGAGAGATAACCCAGAGGAGACTCATCCAACAAGTCAAGTTGGGGATTGATGAAGAGGAGGAGATGGAGCAGTAGAGCAGACTTCATGAAAGGAGCCATCCCACGAAAAAGATGGACAGGGAGATAGAGGAGATGAGAAGGTTAATGCTGGAATAATAAAAGAAGGCAATCAACAACAGGTGGAGGTTGACCAGAAGGGAGCCTGCAAGAATAACACGACATCAAATAAAACAACAACAAAGCAGAGGATAAAATGGACAACTCCAGAATGAAGTTTGGGACCCAGGAGGATCTCAATAGAAGCAATAGAGGAGCCATGAGCAGGAGATCTTGATTTTGATGAGCATGGGACTATGATGGAGGAGAATCACTCCAAATCATTAGCACATCAAAAACTAGTGCAACAACACACTAGGAGGGAGCATATCCCAAAGAGAGAAGAGCCAACCTTCTCATTTTTTAGTTAAATCTAAAATTTTAAATGTGATTAAATTTAATTAAGGTTTGTAAGGCTCAAGGAAATATGAGCCACTATAGTTGTAAAGGCTGATTGTAAAGTCACCTTTAATGCGTTGTAGTTGTATTGATATTAAGCATCAACTCATATATTAATTGTAATTATCCATTTAATGTTATAAACTTATTGGTAGGTTGATTTTATTGTGAAATGATAGAACTAGAATAGTCTAGAGCGAAGGATCAAGGAGCCCCCTCATGTATAAATGTATGTAATCTATGCCCAAAAGAGGTTATTGAAGTTTATTGTAATTTCTACTGAAGAGAGTCGTATAGAGTTGTTAGTCCATTTTTTTGAATAAAGGTTAGAGAGGAGAGAAAGAGATGAGACTCTATTGGAGTCCATCCTTGTATACATTGTAAAGACATTCATATTAATACAAAGAACAAAATTCCCTTCATATGAGTTTCTATGTGTATGTCCTGTGAGTTTTTTGAATGTGTTTGAATGGTTACTATGTATGTTTGTGAATGCTATGAGCGTAAGAAGGTTTACTTTTGCATGGATAGATATAATCCCATATATCTGTAGTTTTGTAAGTGTTATGGGCTCTCATGGAAGTGAAAGGAGTGCACACTAGAGTTTTTAGAAAAATCTAAAAGCCTAGTGCAAGGAGTGTGCAAGAACTTGTTTAGGAGTTTTGTGAGGAGTGTTCCATGTGGGCACACCAAAAAAATTCCTAAGCTCATAAAGGTTGTGCAAGGAGTGCACATTAGAGTTATTGAACACTCTAAGGAACAAGCGTAAGGACTACACAGGTGAGTCTTCAAAGTCCAAAGACTCAAAGAGGAGAGTTGGGTGCAAGGAGTGCACGAATCCAACACACTGTTGAAGTGTTGGAAGAGCTCTAGAGGAAGAGCGTGACTGCCAAGAGGGAACAAGAAACCATTTGAAGGAACAAAGGGAAGAAACCCCTTTGAAGTCTAAGCAATTACAAGCTCAAGAGAGATAGTGCAAGTGTGCACAGAGTTCCTGCAAGGTGTGTAGAGGTCAAGAACCTTTTAAGGTTTAGAGTATTGAAGGAGTGCACAGGCGGTTTTCATAAACCGTTAAGATCCAAGGAGAGTTGAATGTAAGGAGTGCATGAAGCCAACACACTACTGAAGTGTTGAAAAAAATCAGGAGAAATAATTCCTTGTTTCCATGAGGGAAGAAATATTTGTTGAAGGAAAAAAGGGCCAAGACTATTTGAAAACCTCAAAAAAGTCGAAACCTCAGGAGGGAGAGTGTTACAACAAACATAGTCAAAGGAGGGCCTTTTAAAATCTCGAGAAATCCTCCTTTCAAAGGAAGTGAAGTTGCACAACAGTTGTAGGCTAAAACAATCGTCGAATTAGCTGCAAGGTGTTAGATCTGGATCATTAGATCTAAGTCCAGACAGGAGGAGGAGCGCTCAGAGAAGGAGAATAGATCCTAGCCATTGGATCTGAGCATGAGGATCGACAACCATTGGATCAAGGTAAGTAGTGCGACTGTTAACCCCTTTAAATTATTTGTACTTCTCAAATTCGACCACTTTCTTGTGTTCGATGTGGAGGGGACAAGTCTCCCAAAGTCTCGAAGCCCAAAATAAATACTGAGCATCGGTTATAAGGCCACACATCCATAGATCGCACACGATTCAGGAGTGTGGCACTTTGGTAGAGTTGGGTCATGGTGCTGACAGTAGGAGAAAACCCCGAAGCTCAGAGCATACCCTGACCATTGGTGTCAGGAATACGTGTCAAAATATGGTTTGTTAGGAGACTTGGCACTCCGGAAGAATCAGGAGGTGAGTAATTTTTGGGTCAGAAATTTCCCAAAGTCCCAGGACCTGAAATCAATCTGGGAGCCGTGAGTACACGTGTCCACAGATCCAACGTTTTCTGGAAGTCTGACAACTTGGATATTTGGGGGTGTTGTAGTATAAGTGTGTGGAATTCCCGAACTTTCAAAGCCTTAAACGGATCTTAGTTGTTGGCATAGATAACCATGTATCAACAGATCTCAAAATCTAGAGATCTAGTACTTCGAAGGAACGAAGGTATAATTTTGTTTGGGTCGAGAAATCCCGAACGCCCAAAGGCCAAAGTAGATATTGATCGTTCGTTTACAAGGACAGGTGGATCATTGATCACACCCTTCGTTTGGATATAAGGTATTCATTTGTGGATGCTTTGTTGTTGTTTTATATAAGGTATTCATTTGTGGAAGGATCCAAACCCTGGAGAACAGAGTATAGATCCACCATTGACCTAAGGCGAGCAACATCCATCCGATTTGTGACTTTGGAGTTCACGAATTCAACATATTTTCATAATTGTTGGGTTAGAAATCCTGAAGCCTGGAGTCTCAAAGCCTCTATGTATCGTCGATTGTTTCACGTAATGAGGATCGTCGATCCGTCCCTCAATTCAATTGTCTTCTAGTTCGACGCTTAGGAGGAACGTCGTGTGTTGGTGTTGGAGCTCTCATAGCCTAGAGCTTTGAAGTCCCGAATTCTTCACTAAGTAGAAAACTAGCCCACGATTTTGGTCCACGGTCAGGTGGAAGACTCCAATGGAGTATTAGGACCTGCACAAATTTGAATTTGAGTGCAGGGAAAGAAATAGGGCCTTTGGTACATATGATTTCTAGGGTTCAACAAGAGCCCGAGAGCTAATTCAACTCCCTACTGTGAACGATCCTGGACCGGGAGGTCATGTGAACCACAAGAGTGGTAGGGGTTTTCATCATTGAGTCTTTTATTACTACGTTCAAAATATTGTGAATGTTATTTATACTTACGATGAATCTCTTGAATATAGGAGGATTGTTGAAATTTGTTCGAGAAGTATTCCTAAAAAAAATGATCTTGTCACTATTTATATGGAGGAGTCAAGGGATTTATCAAAACTAACACTTGATGATCTATTTGGAATCCTTCAAGTACATGAACACAGGTTAAGAAAGAATGAGGAAACTCAGGATCAAGCTTTCCAAAGAAAGATGAAGTTTGATGACAAGAAGAAACAATATTCCACTACCATGAATCATGGTTTTGTTTTTCTTCATCATCAAATAAATGAGGTAGAGGTCGTGGAAGAGTTATAGGAAGATGATCTGAAAATAGGGGGATGACTTGTTTTTCTATGCAAACACCCTCTACTCCATTAAAATAAACTTTTTAGGACCTTTCTCAATGTCATAGTTGTGCAAGAGAAAGTATGTGTCAAGTTTATACATCTTTTAGGTGTTTATGTGTGAGGTCTTTGAAAGTTTAAATATGTTGTTTACATAAATACAACAGAAAAAATAACTTGGAGCAAATAATAACCAACAAACTCACAACAATAAGAATATGACAAAGGAATTCAACCCCAACTGGGCTACATCTCCTTGAGCCTCCATCAATGGACTAGGCTCTCTCGGATTAGTTTGTCAAATATTATTTTACAATATGATTCTCAACTCCAATGGATTTACTGACTGTACCATTGGGTTCAAAATACATAAAAACCCCAAAAATGACTATTAGATCTCTGAAACAGGACCATGGCTCATCCGAGCATGACCTCTTCTACATGTGGCCTTGAGCTTCCCTGAGATTCCTTGTGGAAGAAACACCTGTAAAATTCCTCAAATGGATCTGAAACCTATCCCAATGTGTTCATATCATAACAATTAGTCAAAAGTGACTATTCAATCACATAAAACAGACTTGGGCTCATCTGAGCATGGCCTCTATCAATGGTGGCCCTAAGCTCCCTCGAGCTCCCTGAAACTTCAAAGTAGAAAAAGCTACAAAATAAGTCTCCAAATTCCTTTGAAAACAGTTCCAATGGATTCAGAACATCCAAAAACCCCTAGCTGGGCTTTTTTGGCACCTCATTTGGCCAAAAGATCAAGAAGTTAAGCCTCCTGCCATTTTCCTCCTTCAAGCTTGTTGTCTCTGGTTCGCCAAATTGCACCTCTTGTGTGAGTAACCTGGCTTCTGGGGGTTTCCCATGCCTAAACCCAGCACACACATGCATTCCCACAAAATGTGCCAATATGTCGCACTGTTAGCGAAACTAAGCCCCCAAAGGAGGAGGTGTTGGGTGCATGGTGGGCCACGTGGCCACATCCCAACGCTAAAATAGGGGCCTATTTGCATGTTGTTTGTAGGCTCGACATGTATCTAGACGCATGGGTATATCCATTCAAAAATCCTATGCGAATCTCATGAAAAATTTGAGTGGCAAAGGGTCATATGGGGGTGTGCATAGAAACAGGGGTTGGGGCTAAGCCCCAACCCGGACGCACCCAAAATATAACTTTATGCCATTTTAAATATATATGAATTCATATATATTACAAGAACTAACGAGTGGCGCACTGGTTGGGTGGCCTTTACCAAATTTCTCCAACGTGGGGGGAGGTTCGGGGTTCAATCCCCACGGACTCCATAAAATTTTTAAAATACCAAAAAAATAACAGGGTGCCATGTGGTAGCGCATGCCTAGGCCATGTGGCACCATACCATTTGCCAAAATGATGCCACATGTCACAATATCATTCTTCCATGTGTCTGCCAATAAATGATTTCCATGTCATCAACTTCCACATCAACGTACGGTCATGCCACGTCATTTGTACAACGCCTTCCACGTCAGTTGTACGGACTGTACAGTCAGCATTTTTTCCCCTGTTTGGCAAATCGAACAGATCACGATATCTCACTCATTCGATGTCTGTTTGACCCCATTCAAATTGTGTTGGGTTTGTGACGATGAGGGCTACACACCTATTCGTTTTGAAGCGATTCTGAACACTTTAATTTTTGGGCTAAATTTTGACCCCTGGTCCAAATTCTGATCATGCCTTCCCACTGAAAGGATTTTGGACCCACAAAAGCTAATGATTATCTACCTGAACTTCAATACTCTTCTGCTTCCAAGTTCTATCAACCGATTTTACTTGAAAAGTCTTTTTGGCAATCACCCGGGTACCTTGACATGCCTTGTACTGCAACCGGCTATGTCCCTCAACCATTGTCCTCTGGCTGCTGCTGACTCACTGTTTTCTTTGTGCTTGGAAGAATGACATTATTCCCACTGAGAATCAAGTCCCTCTTGTGAACTCTTTGACGTCAACACAATTCACTCTACAATGGTTGCAAAAACTTTCCTGCGACATCTTGTCACAAACCAAGAAAACCATCAATCTTGAAAACAAATTTATACAAGACTGAAAATGATGCCAACAAAGTATTTTGTCTCTTCAAGAAAACGGTCGCAACTTGTACTTCATCAAAGTACATGGCATTTTCCTGCATCTTGGTGTACTTAATATCGACTTACAAGCCAACAAACACCATCGACTAAACATAAGTTGAAAAACATGATCGACACAACATAGTCGTCAAGACAATATCGACACAAGTCGAGACTCATTTGAAACATATTGACATTCCAAAGACGACATTCATGATACACAACCATGTTACCATCATGAGTCACTCATAGTGAAACTATCATCAAGTTCATTATTTACACACATACAAAATCACATGCATGTGCATAGCTCTTCATCTCTCCTTCAAGTACAAACATAAGTACATAAACCCAAAAACATGTGGGTACATAAGAGCTGGAAATGAAAATCTAAACGGCTGCAATAAGTGAGTATCATACCCCTCTTTTACATTCTCCTAGCGAAGTTGTGCAACAAAAAGAATGCCTTCAAAAAGGATTTCCTTCACATGCAAACTTGCATCTTACAAGTTATGATAATCTTCTACAACTTGTCATGCTTTCAACAAAAATGAATACATAAGGCTGAAATGTGCATCTACAACAGAAAAATGCAAGCCTTACCTGCTCAAGAAATCTAACCATTTCTTACCTAGCCAATTCAATGATGACTTTTTCTGCTGAAAATTGTCTTCTTGTGAATCATCTTGACTCACATCGATGATGGAATCTCCTCTTCCATTCTTTCCAGTCTCTTTATCCATCTGCCTCTTGTGATGTGGATGAGTGGTTGGATGCAATGTCCAACATTGGTCAATGAGATGACCCCTCTTTTGGCAGTGAGTGCAAATCTTTTGCATCCTCTTTTCAAGTTGCCTTTGCTTGGAAGGTTTCCTGAATGTGGTCAATCTTTTCCAACATCTTGAAACATGATGGTTATCTAAACCACAATATGTACATGGACTTTTTCTTCCATTTTTACATGCAAATTTACCATGCTTAACATAATCAAAAGCAACTAAATGATAGGCATAAATATACCTTGAACATTCACCTTTATCGCCTTCTTGAGGAGGTGAATTTGAAGAGTTACAA
>ML785156.1:568192-582902 GCA_009831015.1 Picea engelmannii
TTTCCTTTGCCTCATGGAGTTGAGTCTCCATCTCATGGAACTTTTCAAGAAGTTGGTGCTTCTCCTCCTTCATGGCCATCAACTACTCTTGAAGGACAGTGCTCTCCTTCCTATCTTCCCACATCTCTAGCACCATATCTCTCATGGTTACAAATTCATTCAACATATCTTTGTCAAATAACTTGGTTAATGAAGATGTATGAGAACTATCAATGTTTGAAACTTCCTCCATCCTTGCAAGATATCAAACTTCAACACAAAACTTGCACAATAATACCAACAGCTAAATCTCTAGCTATCAATGGCAATCACATGAGAAAAACTATGCTCTGATACCACCTGATCTGAAAATAGGGGGATGAATTGTTTTTCTATGCAAGCACCCTCTACTCCATTAAAATAAACTTTTCAAGACCTTGCTCAATCTCATAGTTGTGCAAGAGAAAGTATGTGTCAAGTTTATGCATCTTTTAGGTGTTTATGTGTGAGGTCTTTGAAAGGTTAAATATGTTTTTTACATAAATACAACAGCAAAAATAACTTGCATCAAATAATAACCAGCAAACTCACAACAATAAGAAGATGATAAAAGAGTTCACCCCCAACTGGGCTACATCTCCTTGAGCCTCCATCAATGGACTAGGCTCTCTGGGATTAGTTTGTCAAAGATTATTTTACAAGTTGTTTCTCAACTCCAATGGATTTACTGACTGTACCATTGGGTTCAGAATACATAAAAACCCGAAAAATGACTATTGGATCTCTGAAAACGGACCATGGCTCATAGGGGCTTGACCTCTTCTACATGTGGCATTGAGCTTCCCTAAGATTCCTTGTGGAAAAAAACCCTGTAAAAGTCCTCAAATGGATCTGAAACCTATCCCAATGTGTTCAGAGCATAACAATTAGTTAAAAATGACTATTCAGTCACAGAAAACAGACTTGGGCTCATCTGAGCATGGCCTCCATCAATGGTGTCCCTAAGCTCCCTAGAGCTCCCTGAAACTTCAAAGTAGAAAAACCTGCAAAATAAGTCTCCAAATGCCTTCGAAAATAGTGCCAATGGATTCATAACATCCAAAAACCCCTAGCTGGGCTTTTTCGACACCTCATTTGGCCAAAAGATGAAGAAATTAGGCCTCCTGCCATTTTCCTCCTTCAAGCTTGTTGTCTCTGGTTCGTCAAATCGCACCTCCTGTGTGAGTAACCTGGCTTCTGGGCGTTTTCCGTGCCTAAACCTAGCACACACGTGCATTTCCACAAAATGAACCAATATGTCGCACTGTTAGAGAAACTAAGCCCCCAAAGGCGGAGGTGTTGGGCGCATGGGGGGCCATGTGGCCACGTCCCAACACTAAAATAGGGGTCCATTTGCATGTTGTTTGTAGGCTCGACATGTGTCTAGGCGCGTGGGTATATCCATTCAAAAATCCCGCGCGAATCCCGTGCAAAATTTGTGCAAAGGGTCATATGGGAGTGTGCATAGAAACAGGGGCTGGGGCTAAGCCCCACCCTGGACGCGCCCAAAATATAACTTTATGCCATTTTAAATATATATGAATTCATATATATTACAAGCACTAACCAGTGGCGCCCCGATTGGGTGGACTTTACCAAATTTCTCCAACGTGGGGGGAGGTCCGGGGTTCAATCCCCATGGACTCCATAAAAATTTTAAAATACCAAAACAATAACAGGGTGCCTCATGGCAGCCCATGCCTGGGTCACGTGGCACCATACCATTTGCCAAAATGATGCCATGTGTTGCAATATCATTCATTCACGTGTCTGCCAATAAATGATTTTCACATTAGCATACAATCATGCCACGTCAGTTGTACGGCCCCTGCCACGTCAGTTGTACGGACTGTACAGTCAACATTTTTTTCCCTGTTTGGCAAATCGAACATATCACTATATCTCACTCATCTGATGTTCATTTGACCCCGTTCGAAGTGCGTTGGGTTCATGACGACGAGGGATACGTACCTGTTCATTTTGAAGAGATTCTGAACACTTTCATTTTGGTTCTAAATTTTGACCTCTGGTCCAGATTCTGATCAAAAGAGAAGGTCATGGTAGAGGAATAAGAAACAACCCTCGGAGAGGTAAATTTCATTGCAACTATTGTAATAAAGATGGTCACCTTGAAAGTTATTGTTTTAAGAAGAAAAGAGACATCAATCAAGCACATTTTAGTAAAAATAAGTGAGAACTCTCAAATTTTGCTTCTTATATGTGACAGTTTTGATGCCAAAGATGATTTTGTATGGTATTTAGATAGTAGCTACTCAAATCACATGACAATAAATAAAAATTTATTTGTAAAGTTAGATGAGAGTGTGAAGGGAAAAGTAAACTTTGGAAATGATAATGAGGCAGAAGTAAGGGGAAAAGGTACCCTTTCCAGAAAATTCATGAATGGAATTATTATGTATATACATGATACTTTGTTTGTTTGAAGTTTAAATCATAACTTGATTAGCATAGGGCAGTTGAATTCTAAAAACTACAAGACTACTTTTGAAGAAAATTTTTGTAATATTTTTAACAAAAATGGCCTTGTTGTCGAAGTTCCTATGATGGATACTACGATGTTTTAGTTAAGTATTGAATCAAGTGTATCTTTCTTAAATGCCTCAGTTGATGAGTCTTGATTATGGAACAAGAGGTTTTGGCACCTTAATTTTGGATCTCTTTCCTTCATGCAAACGAAGAACTTGGTAAGAGGTTTACCTTCATTCATAGAACCATTTAATAATATATGTGAAGGTTGTTCAATAGGGAAGCAACATAGAGATATCTTTCCACATCATCATTTTAGAGAAAGTGAACCTTTGGCCTTGGTACATGCAGATATTTATGGCACCGTGTAGACCTCTCTTGGAAAGAATATTCATTTTCTTCTCTTTGTAATGATTTTTCAAGGATGTATTGGGTTTATTTCTTAAGTGAGAAGTCTCAAGGTTTTAGTTTCTTTCAAAAAATTAAAGCGCTAGTTGAGAAGGAATCAGGATACTATTTGAAAGTATTGAAAACTGATCGAGGTGTAGAATTCACCCCTAATGAATTCAAATAATTTTGCATCTTACATGGGATCAAGAAGGATTTAACTACTGCATATACCCCTCAACAAAATGGAGTAGCGGATCAAAGAAAAATAGAACAATTGTAGAGATGGATAGATGTATGTTAAAAGAAACGGGTTTGTCAAACATGTGTTGGGAAGATGTTGTCCTACAACAACATATATCCTCAACAAAATTCCTACAAAGATGGTAACAAATTCTACTCCTTATGAAGCTTGGTTTGGTAGAAAACCAACTATTTATCATCTGAAAATATTTTGGTTTGCATGCTTTGATCACATTCCTGCACAACAAAGACATAAATTAGATGGAAAATCAGTGAAATGTATTTTCATTGGATATTCAGAAGAAAGAAAGGATTATAGTTGTTTTGATACACTTACTAATAAAATTTGTGTTAGTAGAGATGTGATATTTTATGAAGGGGGAGTTTATCACAAAAATGAAGGGGCAGATAAAGTGCTTACTCCACATATTGAAAACCAAATTTTTGATAAAAAATAATCAATCTTTGCATCCCTCTACTATAAGAAATGCAGGCTCACCTTCAAGTATTTCTCCATCAATTTCACCTTCACCTTATCTGATAGCAGGATCTCATGTTGATACACAATCAAGATATTTATCTAGTCCTCCTAGAAAAACCAGAAGTTTGAAGGAGATATATGAGACATATAGGTATGCTAGTGATAATTTTGGTCTTTTTTCTTCTACCTGTGTTGAACTGTTTAATTTTAAAGAAGCATGGATTGATGATCCATGGATGCAAGCCACGGAGGATGAAATGTCATAGATTGAAAAAAATGATACATGGGAGTTAGTTGATCTTCCTCATGGAAAATCTACTATTGGTGTAGAGTGGATTTACAAGCTAAAATTTAATATGGATGGAAGTATTTCAAAGTATAAGTAATGATTAGTTGCAAAAGGATATGTGCAGCAAAAAGGAATTCACCATGAGGAAACATTTGCTCCAGTAGAAAGACTTGAAACTGTAAAAACTTTTCTTTCCATTGCATCTCAGTTAAAGTTAATAGTTTATCAGATGGATGTTAAATCTTCTTTCTTAAATGGATATTTGAAGGAAGAAGTTTATGTTGAACAAACTCAAGGTTTCATTGTGAAAGGTAAATAAGATAAGGTTTATAGGCTTAAAAATACTTTTTATGGTCTTAAACAAGCCCCTAGAGCTTGTTACTCTAGAATTGATAAATATCTTCATGAACATGGCTTTGTTAAATGTCCTTCTGAGAGTACATTGTACAAAAGGTTGTGGGATCAGATTTCATCATTGTTCTTTCATATGTGGATGAATTAATTTTTATGAGCACCTCACCCTTACTTGTGAAGGAGTTCAAAGAGGTAATGAAATTTGAATTTGAGATGTCTGATTTAGGAGAAACGAAATATTTTTGGGGTATGCAAATCAAGCAAACAATTGTAGATATATCCATTGGTCAATCAAAATATGTTGAAGACTTATTAAATATATTTGATTGGCAGTCTTATGTATATGATAACAACTAGACTAGACATCATGTTTGTTGTGAGTCTAGTTTCCAGGTTCATGTAACAACCTCATGAGTCTCATTGGTGTGCAGCCAAAATAATCCTTATTTATGTAAGTGGTACACAGTTTTCTGGATTGTTTTATAATGCTAGTAAAGATTCCAATGTTGTAGCATACACATATGCAGATTGGGAATGTTGATTGGATGATCAAAAGAGCACTTATGGATATGTGTTTCTCTTTGGAGGAAATCTTATTTCTTCGAGCAGCAAAAATCAACCCACCATTGCTCTATATATAGGTGAAGAAGAGTATATTGTAACATCATCAACAAGTACACAAGCCATTTGAATGGAAAGTTTATTTGAAGACTTGGGAATGAAAGTAAATAATCCAATTAAATTCTATTGTGATCATCAAAGAACAATATCCATGAGGAAGAATCATGTATTCCATAGCACGAGAAATCACATTGATATTCGACATCATTTCATTCGAGATCTTGTACAACAAAATTTCATCTCTTTCGAATTTTGTCGATCTAAAGATCATCTTGTAGACATTTTCACTAAATCTCTTCCAAAGGATAAATTAGCAAATCTTAGACTACTACTGGGAATTAAAAAAACTTGACATCAAGGGGCAGATTGAAATAACCGATGCCTAGTTTTTAGGCATTCTGAGGACATTTGGTTGGGTTGATGCGCTCCAAAAGTGAAGTCAAAATTTTCAAGTGTTTGATTTCACCTGCCACGTTTGTTTATTTTACCTTCCACGTTTTCTATTGCACGGCTCCTCAACGATGTTTTCGGGGGTTTAATCTTATCCTTTTTTATGTAAACAAATAGTAGAGGATCAAAGTTTCTATTTTTAGCTATTTTATTCCATAGTTGTGTTGTTGTCTTATCAAAGTGTTGTATTTTTTCCTATGAAACAGAGTTGTGTTCATAGTTTGAGTGTTGTAGCATTTTTTAATGTAACATAGTGTTGTTGAGCTGTTGTTTTTTTTTAAACAGAGTTGTGTTGAGTGTACTGCACAATCTCGAACTATTTATTTTATTGTTACAGACAGTTGATCAAAAGTTTAGTATAGTTTTTTTTGTTGTTTTTTTGTTGTAATTTCTTTTATAAAAGAGAGTATAACAAGGCATTCATTTCAGTATAGTTTTTTTTGTTGTAATTTCTTTTATAAAACAGAGTATAACAAGGTATTCATTTAACCTTTGTTGTGTTGTGCAATCTTCAAGATTTTTATTCTGTTTACTATTTAGATCTGATATTTTTGGTGTGATTCCTTAAACAATCATTAAATCCTTGTATTTAGATCTTAAAGTTAACCCACCCATACAACCTGTCTTATTGATGCCTTGAAAAAATGTTATTTATTAAAATGATAATGAGACACATTGTCATTAATTCGCCTTTGATATTTGAGTAAAAAACATCCAAACTATACACCTATTCACTTAGCCCAAAATCGATATATTTTCATTCACACGATGGATTATGGGCATGACTGATTTTAATTAGATTGAGCTTTAAAAAGCATTGAAACTTCATACATCTTACACAAAATCAAAATCCGTGCATCATTCTAAGTTCATACATCTTGTATATGTATACAAAATCATAATCTACGTGACATTATCCATGTGAATTCAAGTGCGTAAAGGTAAGCTATTTTAAACACGCCTAAAGGTAAGCTACTTTAAATACACGATAGCTTATGTAAATTTACATAAATTCACATATGCATAGATAAGGTTCCCTCATGGCTAACCCCACGAAGAACAAGAGATTCGAATTTGTGACCTTCTCTGATGGGGATAGATTTACATCTGGTTCAGAATCACTTGAACTAATCTTGAGGCATACATTATAACTTATTAAGGCATACATTATAACTTATTAATATCCATTTGATAATGTTATTAAGCATGACACTTACATTATTTTATCAATAATGTTAAAATTGAACAATAAGAGAGGATGGAGTAAGCTCATAACTTCTTAACTTTAGATGGACAATACTTTAGATGGACAATACATATACACTTGATGAATGGCTAGGTAGCCATGTCTTATACAATTATCATCTTGCTCACCTCCTCTGACAATTGGCAAGGAATTGTTGCGCTTTGCAACTACCTTGTTATATCATATGATGTAACGCTTAATTAGATCTCTACCTTGTTATATCATATGATGTAACGCTTAATTAGATCTAGTTAAGACATTATTATCCATTATGAATTTTCATTTTCTAGAACTTAGGGAGGTTTCTAGGAGGGGGCTCCAATGTTTCCAAAGTAGTGTAACCGTTCTTCACTTGAAACACCATATTCAATCTCCATGTGAAATGGTCGTCTAAATGACATTGCAAAAACCAAATTCGTGCCTAGATGAACGATATTGATCGTATTGTTAATGATAATTAAGGTGTTTTCATACAGATTCAATCTCCATGTGAAATGGTCATCTAAATCACATTGCACAAACCAAATTTGTGCCTAGAAGAACAATATTGATCGTATTGTTAATGATAATGATCGTGTTTTCATATTTGTAAATTTTTAAGTAATTTAATACTTAAAACATATATTAAAAAATATGTAAAATTTAAAAATAGAAAGCAAGCAAACAAACTAAAACTATAATTTTAGTCAATTTTATCTAAATAATCTTTTAATTTAATTTCATCATAGAAATTTTGAACTTAATTTGATTTTCTTAATTTCATAAATTTAAAAATTTAAATTCAAACTTTTTATTTAAATACTTTTTTAAATTATTTTTTTTGGTGGTAACTGTAGTGGGCTATTATATGTTATATAAGAGTTCAACAAATTTTTTGTTTGCTTGGCTTTATGTATTGTTTAGAATTATCTAAGGAAAATTTATGTTTTAATGTAAGAGTTGAAGTTAGTCATTAAAGCTAATATTCAATTATTGGTTGTTGTTGGGGATTCAAAGTTTAATATGGGAAAAATAGTTTCAAAGAATGTTCCTCATAATATTCTAGATTCATTGTTAGATCAAGAAAGAGGGGTTTAAATTTTTTAGTATCGGATTATTTTATGTACTCGAGGAAAACAATCCAGTTGCATATAATTTTGCTAATAAAGCCACCCTCTTAAAAGACGGGGTTATTAGCATCAATTGAAACCAAATCGATTTACCCATTCCATAGCATATCAACATCATGTCTAAGCCACTTATCAAAGATTTAAGGCATCAGATACCTCAACGTGCGGTCATCCAACCGTATCTTAGAGGCAATTATGAGAAGAGATGGGGGTCTTCTGGTCACATGCTCACAAGTATGCATTCACATGATTATGAAGTTGGGAGTGGTGTGTTCCTTGGTCACACTGGGATTAATCATACCCAATTGCAGTGTCAAGGAAGTAGCTCTAGTTAGGAATATCCTTAGAAGGGTATGTATTTTTGATGGGGGTATCCTTGCATATCTTATTGCTTCGAAATCCTAGTGATCCCCCTCATGTGGCATCTGCGATGGGGGAGATATTAATTGTTTAGGTTGGTGAGTAATTTGGAAGTTTTGATAGTTGAATCCTACTCCATTTTCAGTGATTTATTTCTTTGGTATATCAAAGTGGTGTGATTATGCATAATTATTTGATCTCATATTGCCTAGGCAAGTATTTGGTTTCCTAGTACCACGGGGTGTTTATTTAAATTTTCTTCATAGGCATTGGTTGTTTTATTTTTTTTCATGCTTTCATTCTTGGAGGATGTATGTTCTTTGGGTTTCCAATGAATGTTTTCAAATTCGTTTAGTTTGGAAATTTTGAACCCTATTTTATCTCTTTGGCATCGAGTTTCCAATAAATATTTTCAAATTCCTTTGGTTCGAAAATTTTGAACCTTATTTTTTCTCTTTAACATCTCGTTCTTTGTTGGACCTTGATGTGGCTCATATTGTGGTGTCTATGCAAGTGTTATGGTGTTCTCTTTGTTATTCTTTTAGAATGGATTATTGGGAACTCATGGATATTAGGATGGTTTGGAAGAACCATGAAGATTCATTAGAATAAGCAATAGGAAACCACTCAAGTTGCAACAATTATAGGAACACTTGAACAAGATAAGCATCAAATGGTGATCCTGGAAGTGGAATGTGATATGCTTCATAGACCGGGTTGATTAACATTAGAAAGGGAGACCATTCAGGGGCATCAAACAAGGTCCTACACTCCATCAACTTGATGATGTAATAGAATTTGAGAAGCTAGCTCTCGAACCAGACAATGCAGCGATAGAAGAAGCAACTACTAGACATACCTCTACCAGCACATCCACTATTACAGTGGATGGTGAACTCCTATAGACATCACCATCAATTTAAAATTTTAGAAAAATAATTCAAAACTTCACATAGGTCTTCCCTCATACCCTAGCCTAATTTAAGAAACGGTTGAATTCAAGATACATAAAAGGAAAAAGAGAATCACGATGAGAATTTTCTGATCATAATCATGGTATGTAGAAAAAAGCACCATTACAACCCATGATTTACAATCTCGAAAAGAGAAAACCTCAAGGTTAATATATGCCAAGATTCTCACGCTAACTGTAAAATTCGATATCAACATTTAATCTGACTACAAAATTATCCTAGCATCAAAAGTATTACATAATTTCGTTAAAAAAATCACATTTATTACATAATATCAAAAAGTTTACACATTGTACATTTCCAAATGCATATGATGAAACACAAAACTCCCACCGAGATAGTTTATCGTAAAAAACCCTATAAAAACACTACTAAGAAAGGACACATAATCTACTAAAAGAAAAATTAATATATTAATCAATTTCTCATCATTGACATTTCTCATTAGAAACTTCTCATTGTGATTCTCTTTTTCCTTTTATGTTTCTTGAATTCAACCATTTCTTAAATCAAGGTAGGGTATGAAGGCAGACCCATTACACCTACATGAAGTTTTGAATGATTTCTCTAAAATGTTAAATTGATAAACAAACCTATTTTAAGTTTTTAATGATTTCTCTAAAATGTTAAATTGATGTTGATGCCTATCCACCTTCACCATCCATTGCAATAGTAAATATGCTAGTATATTAACAAAGACAAACACGATTAGGGTTAGGGTTTCCAAGGCATGCACAATTTTTTTTATAACATTCCTTAAAGTATTAATATAAAAAAATTAATGTAAGGAAATAAATATAAATCAAAATCACCATGGTTTTCATAGGACCTAGGAAAATATTGCAATACAAAATTATCTTAAGAAATACAGAGTTTCCTATAAATATTGATTAAATTCTAAGACAATATATATTCCTATAAATATATATTGAGAATAAGTGTATGTTGTAGAATGCCACTCACAATGAAACCAAACCATTGAATATAGCGGCGGAGGTGACGAGGTATATATTTATGGTTTCTCCCCAAATACACAATAGCATGTGTATACAAAGAAGCAACAATGAAAAAGAAATATGTTAAAATAGTTAGAACCCTAATTACACCGAAAGACGTACACCTATTGACCATGGGAACATTTAATAGGTTTTTAGTGCTTAATCAGTTTTGTATGGACAAGATTAAATATTGATGGAATATTCTTAGTAGTCCCAATAAATCAATGGTTGTGATTTCAACCACTCCTCACTATTATAAAGACATGTTTATTTTTTTACTTTTACTTAATCATATTTAAAATTTACTATGGTGGTTAGTTGATTGCCACATATGAGTGATTAGGGTTTCATTTTCTAGGCCAACCTAAACCTTTGGCCTTCACCAACCACGTTCTCGACACATTGCCTCCTTCCAACCAACTCCTTCCGACTCCTTCCATCCACCTCTGGGTCGTTTCTCTTTCCTGACGGTTCAAGTTTTGCAAGCCCTCCTTTCGGCGTTCACCAACCACAAATTTGTGGCTGTGCTAGTCCTATAGTAATCCTAAGACCAAAACATTAAAAGTAACCGTCGTCCTCCAGTTTCACTGTCCTCTAGAATTATGTCCAATTCCACTTGCTTCTCGGCTTCGGCTAGATGGTAACCCATGCACCTTTCTGTGAAATGATTTATAATTCTACTTGCTTCTGGGCTTCGGCTAGATGGTAACCCATGCACCTTTCTGTGAAATGATTTATGGTAACCCATGCTTCGGCTAGATGCTAACTGTGTGCAGTTAAAATATAAAATATTTGGCACAAACACTGATATATAATTAAAAAGGCACATCCATCCATTAACATAAGAAAAAGTAAAATATATTTAAATTATATTTCTATGAGTAACCCATGGACATTTGGTAAAAAATGATAGCACCTAGTAAAAAAATCTAAATGAAAAAGAAATCACAATAAAACATATAAATTTAAACAGAGTAAAATTCTTAATTTTAAATGAACATTCATTATTATGTTAATTACTTTAATAGTCCTCTTTAATGACAAAATATATGGGAGGAAGATAATGTTTCAAATCAGAGTTTTTCATTTAAAATATTAGCAAATGAAATGGTGGTCATTAAAATCCCATCTATAATTAAAAGGGCATTAATTCTGGCCATTTCTAATAACTGTAAAGTTATTAGACTATTTATTTTGTAGAATATATACCTCTTAAAAAAATACTTGACAATTTTTCTCATAGAAATAATTACAAAGAATTTTGTTATTGGAGGATATTTTTGAAACATTTATGGTATGGTTGTACTTTTTCTACCACATTGTTTTTCTATTAATATAAATCTCCCACTAACTATTAAAAAAAAAATCATTTAATTTCATAAATTTGAATTTCTTAATTTCATTAACTATATATTTTGATTACAAATATTATTATAAATACATTTAATAGTATCATATAATAAAAAAAAAATAATATACTATTTTTTAATTATATTCATTATACATTAATTTAACATTAATATTATTTTATTTGTAATTGATTTTATAATAATAAGTGTTGTTTGTTAACTTAGTCCATGCCAAGGAATGAACTATGTTGTCATACAATACTAGTATCTATGTTTTGGTTTTATATTTCTATTTATAATTGGAATTATACAATTTTGGATGTGCCTATGGAATCTATATAGTATCTTCAACCCTTTAACAAAAGAAAGGAAAGTTCGCATATCATAAACTACACAAGCTCCATCAATAAGTGGTTTTAAATCCTAATTAGTTCCATCCCTTTGGAAATGTATTCGTTTTGAACACTTGGTTGACAATAAGCATTCTATTTCAAATTTAGTTTTAAGCATTAACAAGTGATAACTTCACCTTTAAAGGAAAATGATCATTGGGAAAAAAGTGGGAGAATAGTGAACCATCCTTATGGAGAGACTTGTTTTCCAATCATGACTGAGTGGAACTAAAAATGTTTACACTCGTCACTAAGTTTGTAATGTATAACAATGTCTTTCTCACATCTTTTGAGAAATGTGATATAAACACCAACACTATTTTACTAAATCAACGCCACTTTTAGAAATATTCTTATAATACTTTATTTTAATATTTTGAAGAAAAAAATGATACATGAATTAAATTTGTAAAGAGTATTAATTTATTTATTTTAATATATAATATAAATAAATTAATATTATATGTAAAACAAAATATAATAAATTGAAAAAAAAACTCTTCAACAAAAAATTAAAAAATTATTATTTTTTATAAATATTATTATTTTTTGCTTGTTTGTTAATTTGTATTCACTTGGGGATCGCACCAGGCCTAAGCCACACCAACCTTTAACATGGTTGGATTTTTTGTCCCCACACGTTTCGAATCGGTGACTTTAACATCACGGAGTGGCTTAACAACACACTCCGTCACCGACTGTCCTACACCTCCAGGACTAAATATTATAATTTTAAATTATTTATAAAATAATAAAATTATTTAAAAAATAATAATACAATATTATTAATTTAGAAAAAATATTAGTTCATAAATTAAAGTCTTAAAATTTTAAGAACAAAATAAAATATTTTTATAAATATTATAAATTTAAATTATTTATAAAATAATAAAATTATTTATAAAATAATAAAATTATTTAAAAAAATAATAATACAATATTATTAATTTAGAAAAAATATTAATAAATAAACTAAAGTTTTAAAATTTAAAAAACAAGTTATTTTTTTAATAAATATTATAATTTTAAATTATTTACAAAATAATAAAGTTATTTTAAAAAAATAATACAATATTATTAATTTGAAAAAATGTTATCATATAAAATAAAGTATTATTTTCAAAATAATAATACACTCAAATCAATGAATAAGATTTAATGTTGATAACTTCCTCACATTATCACATTTTTAAATGCATGCTTTAAACCGGTTTACTTTTTCACATTTACATTTTAGGATTAAGAAATTACTAAGCCAAGTTTTTAATTGCCACTTTGTATACTTATATAAATACAACCAAGATTAAGATTACTCACCTTTTAACCTTTTAATATTTAAATCTTGATTAACTTAACATTTTAATACATTTTAATGTGGTTAGTGGAATGTAAACCGTAACATAGTTGATGTCATGTTTGGCTTGCGTTTCAAATGCGAGTCACCTAATCTTTATTTACCACATGCATATTACAGGAGCTCATATGAATAATTGTGAAATTCCAATTTGATATTCTCTCATATCTATTCACGTTTCATTTTATTGTGAAATTCCAATTTGATATTCTCTGATATCTAATTTGATATTCTCTCATATCTATTAGTGTTTAATTTTATTGTGAAATTCCAATTTGATATTCTATCTATTCATGTTTAATTTTATTTTGAAATCCAATTTGATATATTCATGTTTAATTTTATTGTAAAATCCAATTTGATATTCTCTTATATCTATTCATGTTTAATTTTATTGTGAAATTCCAATTTGATATTCTCTAATATCCTATCCATACTGCTGACTTCGCTCTACCTATCTTGAAATCATGTGCACAGAAGGAAACGTGAAATTCATACAATACAAAACAAACCCAAAATTGGAGGGATGCAACTGAAGAGTTTATGTATCTTATTCTAATTGCACAACGTCTTCACTTTTTTTCAGGCTAAGAGTGTTCTATGTTGTGTTGAAACTCCAGAGGATCTCTACTCATATCACATCGAAGTCATCTAAAGATTCAACAGCTTCTTTTGAATCAGTCTGGCCTTTGAAAATACAAGTGCAATTAGATGTTTAAGATAAAATATACGAGGCAAACAAACACGGTGAGGCTACGCTCACTTCTTGCTTATTAAACGAAGACGGATTACATCCTTATATAGGAAAAGACTCTCCCGAGTCGACTACATGCAAACCATAAGACAACTAGACAACTGACTATGAACTGAGAACCAACTCTTCTAACTGGCGCTTACAACTCGCGCTTATTACTGGAGTGAACAACTAGATAACATCTCCATTACTTCCAAGTCTCCCCCTTAATGGAGAATTGATTGACTTCTACACCTAACATCTCCCTAAGCAGTTGAAACTTAATCTTTCCAAGAGGCTTAGTGAAAATATCAACAGTATTTTCACTAGTATTACAATACACAAGATTTATTTCATTTGACTACAACTTTTCTCGAACAAAATGATACTGAGCTTCAATGTGCTTTTTCCTTGCATGAAAGATCGGATTCTTCGCAATATTGATCGAACTTTGATTGTCACATCTAATCATCGTAGGTTCCTTTCGTTCTTGTCCAACATCTTGAAGAAGTCTTCTTAACCAAGCAACTTCACAAGTTGATGCACACAAGGCTTTATATTCGGCTTCGGTAGAGGACAAAGATACAGTAGGCTGCTTTTTACTGCTCCATGAAACAACCCCGGATCCAATGCTGAACGCATATCCAGTAGTTGATCTTCGATCATCCATATTGCCAGCCCAATCAGAATCTGAACTGTTAACTCAACATTAGATGCATCATTATACTTAATACCATAATCAAGTGTACCTTTTAGATACCTGAGTACTGCCTTTGCTGCATTCCAATGGCTTTCATGAGGTTTCGCCATGAACTGACTTAACACACTCACAGAATATGAAATATCAGGTCTGGTTGTGGTGAGA
>ML785156.1:586115-626492 GCA_009831015.1 Picea engelmannii
ATTAGCATATTGGTGCCCTCGGTTAGCAAGAGAAGGGATTCTTCAGTTGTTAGCCGTGTTTGCGAAATTTCCAGCCCTTTGTATGTACAACACCATTTCAACCCCGAAACAAGAAATTTCGTTTAGACAAAAGGAATAAGACGGAAACCGATAAAATTAAAATTAAAGGAGTTAAAGTGTAAGCATACCACTATTTTCTTATACCTAATGCTCTGCATCTGTTATCTGATAAGAAATTACTCATTTAGTAAATGAAATAGTATAACATCCAACATAGATCTGTGTATATATCCGTCTATCCTAGAAATAAATAAATAAATGCCACTTTAAACCTTCTTTCAAGTTAACATCATCGTTAACGATATTTAGACACACTGTTTAGACAGACTGTTTATCGTAAAGCTGACACTTCCACTCGTATATATATTCGGCAAACGATGTATGAACATGTCAGTTGTTCATAAAACATAATATTCCGCAAAATATATTAATACATAACATACATTCCAGCATTTTCACTCGTATATATATTCAGAAAAATATATTACTACATGACATTAATATTAATATTAATATTTTATTTAACAAAAACATTTTTATTTTGTGGGCGTTTCAATTAACCGTGAAATTAGATGAATGGATGCGAATCTTGATTGTGCACATTATTAGAGTTAAGGTTATAAAGTTCTAAATTATTTTAAAGTGTTCATTCAGTTTTTTTTTACAGTGAGCCGTCATTTTTTAACACTTTCATGAGTTTTTAATATGAATAACAACAAAAATTATTGTTAGTGGGCAGATGCGTATGGCCACGTGGATGTGAAGTGCCACTATCTACCTCCAACCTTTGAGTTTCAATCAACAAGGCGTTTGTGTGGGCGTTTCATTTAACAGTAAAGGGTTAAGGTTATAAAGTTATAAACAAATTAATTTTTTAAAATTGTAAATATATTTAAGTTTACAGTAATTAAATATAATTTTAATATAATCAAATTTTATTTTTAATATAATATAATTATATATTAAAATTTTATAAACCTTAATATATTAATATTTTAATAATGTATTACTATTTTATTAATATATTATTTTAAGAGTGTATTAATGTATTTTAATCTAGTTGAAATGTTATTTAATTTTTAAAAAATTATAAATATATTTAATTTTGAAAAAAAACTACAAATTTTTTATATTTAGATTTTTTTAAATATTTATTAATAAAATAATATGAATAAATAAATTGTATTTTTAATTTTTATATTTTTATATTAAATATGTATTTTTTAATGGAATAATAGTAATAAACTATATTTTAATTTTTTATTTATTTTTAGATTCAATGTAATGTAATAGTAGTAATAAACACTATTTTAATTATCTATATATTAAAAAAAATTAGATTTTTTTTAATTATATATTATATAATTAAAAATATAATTTCTATGGTTATAAATGACCATAACACTTCTCTTTATTTGAATGGTTCCAGAATATGGATTTTAATGAAAGTTTTTTATGGGTTGGAAACTTCTTTTGTTAATTTTGTCATCCATGGCAAATAAAATCAATAAAATATATATATATAAACTATATATGGATGTATAATGGTCATAGTTTGTATCATGGTGCAATATATACACTCTATGATCCATGTGTGGTGTACTTAAATGTTCTTATAACAATAATAAATCATCATCAAATTTCAAGTTGATTTTCTATCAATGTCTTTAGAATTAGTATAAATTGTCATCTACAACGGGTAAAACAAGTTGATTTCCTTTAAATGTTCTTAGGACAAATATAAATTATCATGTATAATGTATAAATCAAGTAGATTTGTTATCAATGACCTTATAACAATATACTTCATTATCTACAAAGATCCATATGATTTGTTATCGATGCTCTTATAATAACTATAACTTATTAAATGATTTGTTGTTACAATGTGAAGAACATAATGTTGAGTCTTTCAATTTGACGAACATTCCATTGATTTTTGCAATTTAACGAACATAACCATATTTTGGCAATCTGACGAACATGACTTGCCATAACCATATTGTCGCAATTTGACAAACATAACCATATTGTTGCAATGTCATGAGCATGACTTTCCATAACCACATTATCGCAATGTGACGAACATAACAATATTGTCACAATCTGACAAACATGAATGGCGATAACCACATTATCACAATGTGACGAAGAAAACCATATTGTTGCAATTTGATGAAGATGATTGGCCATAACCATATTGTCGCAATGTGACGAACATAACCATATTGTCACAATGTGACGAACATGAATGGTCATAACCACATTATCACAATGTGACGAACATAACTATGTCGAAATCTGATGAACATGAATGGCCATAACCATATTGTTGGAATGCAATGAACATAACCATCTTGTCACAATGTGACAAACATAACCATATTTTTGTAATGTGATGAACATAGCCTCTCCATTGCAATGTGATGAACATAACCATATTCTTCGCAATCTGACCAACATGGCCTCATCATCGCAATCTGGTGAACATAACCATATTGTTCACAATGTGTCAAACATATCCCTATCGTCGCAATATGACAAACATATCCCCATTGTCATAATGTGACGAATATTACCATATTGTCACAATGTGACAAACATAGCTTTGTTGTCGCAATGTTGAAAACATAACAATATTTATGAAATGTGACGAATATAGCCTTGAATCTTGCAATGTGACGAACATAGCACCGAGTCTCTTAATTTGATGAGCATAGCACCGAGTCTCACAATGTGATAAACATAACCATATTTTTGCAATGTGACTAACATGACTAGTCATAACCATATTGTCGCAATGTGATGAACCTATAACCATATTATCGCAATGTAATGAACATGACTGACCATAACCACATTATCGCAGTGTGTCAAAGATAACCATATTGTCGCAATGTGACAAACATAGCCTCATCATCGCAATGTGATGAACATAACCATATTGTTGTAATGTGACAAACATTGCCTCGTCATCCTGATATGATTTCTCATTGTCACAATGTGACACAAATATCATGTCGTCATAATATGCCAAAAAATGTCATGTTGTCATAATGTGATGAACATAGCCTTGTAGTTGAAATAAATGTCATGTCATCGCAATGTGATGAATATATGAAATTTAATTTCATCACATAGCCATGCGACATACGATGAACATATGACATTTATGTTCATCACATAGTTGATTTTTACTTAAATGTCCTATCATCTCAATGTGATGAACATAGACCCATCATCGCAATATCCCCTTCGTCGTCAATATGTGACAAACAATATACTATTATCACAATGTGATGAACATAACCCCATTGTCACAATGTCATGCAAATATCATGCCGTCATAGTGTGACACAAATATCCTGTCATCTCAATCTAACGAACTTAGCCCCTCCCTCTGAATGTGACAAAAATAACCATATTGGCGCAATATGACTAACATAGCCTCGTTGTCACATTGCCATCAACATAGCTTCATTGTCGCAATGTTATGCAAATATCCTGTCCTCATAATGTGATAGGCAATTCCAAATGTTGTTATCTGAATGTCATCCATAGTCTTGGTCAACGATGGTCATGGGTAGCCATGGTCACTTATGGAAAAGAACTGGAAAACATGGTTAACCATTGTTAACCATGGTCATGGTCAACCAAGGCCAACCATATTGAAGGTCATCCATAGTGAATGCCAACCATAATGAAGGTCTATATAAGTTAACCATTTTGAAGCTCTACAGAAGTCAACCATGGTCATGGTCATGGTCAATCTAAATAACCATGATCATGGTAATCCAAGGTCAACCTTACTTAACCATGGTCATGGTCAACCATAGTGAACCTTTCCTTCCCAAAGTCAACCAAGTTCTACCAAACTTAACCATGGGCATGGTTAACCATAGTCAAGTATGGTCATTCTAAATTATTGTATTAATACTTCAATAATGTGTTATTAATGTATTACTACTTTAATATTGTATTTATTAAAGTATTGATACTTTACTAATGTATTATTAAAGTATTAATATTTTTTTAATGTTTTAATTATTTAATATTAATGTTTTAATATTAATATTTTAGTTTATTAATAATATTAATAAATACATTATTAATAATGCATTTATCAATGTATTATTTATATAGTGTTTTATTAGAGTATTAATAATTTAACAATGTGTTGATGTAATAATTAATTAATAAATTACATTATTAATATATAAGTACTTTAATATCTTACATTAATGTATTAGTTAATTAATACATTACATTGTACCAATTAATTAATAGATTACATTACACATTAATGTAAATTTATACTTTAATTTATACATCATATTAATGTAATAATATATTAAGGTTTTATTAATTTCTTACTACTTTATGAAAGTGTTCTTTTATTTATGTATGTATATTTTATTAATGTATTAATATTTTATTAATGTTTTTATTCAAAATATAATAACATGTGTTAATTAATTAAATAAATATATTTGGATATATTTTAATGTATCAATTTTATTCATAATCATAATCAACTATAGTTAATCATAGTTATTTTCCATAAATGTATTAATAATTTAACAATCTATTATTTATGCATTATTTTATGAGTGTATTAATACTTTAACAATGTATTAATATGTTAATTAATTAATAAATAACATTATTAATGTATTAGTACTTTAATATGTTACATGATGTATTAATGTATTAATTAATCAATACATTACATTATTAAGTTATCAACTAAATAATAAGTTACATTATACTTTAAAGCAAATTTATACTTTAATTTATACATTGTATGAATGTTATAATGTATTACTGTTTTGTTAATGTGTTACTACTTTATTAATGTATTGTTTTATTTGATTATTAATATTTTAGTAATGTATTTATTAAAAATGTATTAATCTATTAAATTAATGGACTTCATATACTTTAATGTATCAATGACATTCATAGCCATGACCATAAGAAACCATGATCATAATCAAACATATTAGTCATTTTCATTAAATGTATTAATACTTTAATAATGTATTCTTAATGTATTACTACTTTAATAATCTATTTATTAAGATATTACCTCTTTAATAATGTATTTATTAATATATTACTTTAGTATAGTATTAATAATTTAACATTGTATTACTTAATAATTTGTTAATATTTTAATAATGTTTTATTAAATATATTAACTTCAATGCATCACTACTTTATTAATATATTATTTTGTTAGTGTATTAAAACATTAACAAGTATATTTATTAATCCATTTATTGATGTATTCACTATATTACTGATTGTTATTGATGTATTTAATATATATATATATATATATATATATATATATATATATATATATATATATATGACAACATTTAATATATTAGTAATGTATTTATTAGTGCATTAATATTTCAATAATGTATTTATTAACACATTTAATGTTTTATATTATTAATGTATTTATACTTTATCAATGTATGTATTAATTAATTAATGTATTTATGTATTAATTACTAGTGTGTTAATGTATTTATGATGTATTCAATATATTAGTGCTTGCTAATATATTAGTAATGTCTTTGTTGATGTATTTATTAGTGCATTAATATTTAATATGCATTTAATGTATTATTTTATTAGTGTATTAATACTTTAACAATAGATAAATTACTAATGTATTAATTTAATTAATACATTACATTATAATGTATTAATCATTTAATAAGTTATTAGTGTAAATTAATATATTAATTGATACATTATTATTATATATTATATTATAATATATATATTAAATTTATATATTATTATTATTATTATATATTACAAGGTAATAATCAATTAATATATTAAAAATCATCCCGAAGGTATGTAGACAGTCAATTAGCAACAACCACTTTATAAAAGGGTAATAACAATCATCCCCTACTTCTTGATCAGTTCTATTATGCTAATTGTATCTGTCATCTGCTTTCCATCCAAACTGCTGGTTCATTGCGGGTCTATCTACGTATATCAACCACTTTTATAAAGTGATTATTGCTAGTATATATCATCACACCTATATATAACAACAACAGATACACTCATGTTTTAAAATATGATTATCAAAATTTCAGAGACATACAGTGAAGAGTGACATTGTATTGTCCCCATCATTTACATGAATCGTTGGACATGGTAGCTGTCCATTGACTGTGATTATTGTGTTATGTTTGCATAGCCTGGCAATTATCTTCGGTTCAATCTGTACAGTCATTCAGAACACCAAATATTATGGATATGCGCTACTTCAGCATATATGTAGAGGGTTTTGTTTTTCTAAAGTTAAAGTTATGGGTATAAAAAAATAAAATTGAAATAGAGAATAGGAAAACTTACAACGAAGGTATAATTGTGGATTGCTGCGTTTGTGATGTTAGCCAAAAGCTGCAATATCCACGTAGTCAGTGCACATTAAAGTGTCGTTTCTCACAATGAAGAATTTTACCTCTCACGATTTACGATGGTTTTTTGTTTTTATTGCTCGTACGATGTTGTGCTTTTCGACGCGTTTTGAAGCACAGTAATCGTTTTGTTGTTTTTATCGAGTAAAATGTTTTTGTCACGTTTGGAAGGGGCGCAGTTACATGGAAAGAAAAAAAACACAATGGTTTCAAGGTGATGCCTCTAGACAGCCATGAGGGACTGAGAGATTTAGTGCTTATTTCCAGTTAAAGTTTGTTGAACCTGTGGAGGCATCCATAAAATTACAAAACACACTTTCCTTATAAATGGGTGCAAAATCTATCTTGTGTTCAAAGTTCACCGACCAATGACAATAATAGAATCACGTTTTATCTGTTGTTTTTATTATTTAAAATTGACAAATAATAATAATTGAATCACGTTTTATCTGTTTTTCTTATTCTTTAAAATTTGTTTCTTTAGAAGTTCCTTTCCGATAAAATATCACATCTCTGGTGTCAATACTGAAGTACGTGCACTCTATTACAATGACAATAAATCGTAGCGAATAGCAAATGTCTTGAAAGTTTGAGCTAGCATGATCCATGCAAAAATGATAAATGATGAAAAATAGTTTTTTTTATAGTTTTTTATGAGTTTTTTATTTTTTAGGATTTTTTTTATAGAATCTGGTGATGTTAATTTAGATAAAAAAAAAAAAAAATTTAATTTAAATTATATTTTTGAATATATAAATGGATTCAGTTTACCAATAAATCTCTGTAGTATTAGAATTATATAAACTTAACCACTCAAATCTACAGATCCAACCATCCCTCAAATCTACAAAATCAAACTAAAAAAATAATGAAAAAAAAAACTAAAAAACGTTTAAAATACTCTATTTTGATTGATAGGCAGACGCTTTTGAAATCACATGTAACATGTAATAGGCTAACGCTCTTGAAATCACTTAATGAAAAGAAAGAATAAAACATTTTTTACAAAGTGATGCGGATAGACCATCTTGAAATAAAAGCTTGCAGACATATTATAATAATTGAATCACATTTTATTTATTGTTTTTTATTATTATTTAACATTTAGTTATTTTTATACAAACAGCTTCTTCGGAAGATAAAATATCACATCTCCGGTCAGTCAAGTGTGAAGCATGTGTAGTATAGTACAATGACAATCGATCTTGAAGGATTGCCTTTCCCCAATCGCAATTGCTTTCAATGTTTGAGCTCGCATAATCCATGGAAAATTTATGAAAAATATTCCATGTGATAACGATTAAAAACGTTCTCGTGATGGCTGGCGTGGATTGTTTTGTACAAGCATTGCTTTTCTGCAAATGTTCAAAGTGATGCCTGACCTAGGAAGAAACGTTTTTCTGGAAAATGGAATAGTTTCGTACCAGGCAAGACAATGTTGGAATTTGACGTTCCAACAACTTCGTAGTTACGTTTAAAGTTTTTAAACATTTTTTTTAGTTTTATTTTTTTAATTCAGTTATATAATTGTTAGTGATATTACAATTTTTTTTTGTTGGCTTAAATTCTATTTTTCAAGGTATAAATAGATTAATGGTGGTAAAAAACCTTTAACCATTTTAATTGGACAAATTTAATAATTGATATTTGCAATCTAAACAATTTCTAACCAGATTTCAACCAAAATTGTTAAAAAAAAGATATGTAAAAAATATCAAAATATAACATAGAAAGTTTGGTGAAATTTTTTTGTTATATTTTTTTCATAAAGACCACTTTATAATTATTTAAATGTAATTTTAATGTAAACTAAAAATTTTAACAAATTATTTTGCTAAGTGGTCTTAAAGAGTCATGCCCGAGTTCAACTTTGGCATCTAGTCTACTTGATGGCTGTTCTCTCTTGCTAGCTTGGCTCAAACAATGATACTTTACTAGAACTAAGCCTCTTCACCTAGAAAATACCCATACTTTTTTCTAGGCTACTAAGGAGTCACATTCTTACTCTATGCAACTCAATTGTATACTTAGACATTTGTTAACATTCTTTAACACTTAGTCAATCTGGTATACAACAGAAAACATGTAAAACACAAGAGACACAGATATAATGCAACTGTAAACATGCGAAACATAAGAGACACACATACAATGTGTTTATTATATTGCAAAATAAAAACAATGTTTTTCAAAGAGGGTGTTCTTGTCCGAGTTACATAGATGGGCATAGTCTCACGAGTTTGCCCCATACAATAGAATTGTCTAGACTTGCAGATCTATCACACCTAGACTTTCCTCTGTGCTTCTCCTTGCCTCAGTGTGAGGTGTGCCCCACTTGTGTGCCTAAGATTATATCTCCATGTGTCTTTCCTTGACTTTCTTCTTGTGCCTTTAGTTGCATGCCCTTGTGTTCTTATAGGGACTCCAAAGGTCACTTGTGTGAAACATCATGTATTTTGGGTGTGTCACTCCACTTCACAAATCGTCACACTCAACCGAAACATTGCATCACTCTGTGGACTCGATGCACCCAACAAGCCTATGCCCCCATCAACCATCGTGTCTTTTGGACCGACATGCCCCGTCCTTAGGCACACACCCCTTGCCTTGTGCTCTTTCTTTTGTTGATCGTTGTGGCTCTCTGTGGGTGTGCCAATGGGATCATTCGACCTCTATGGTATGCCCATGCTCACAAAGGAAGACATGTCCACTCCTTGGGCATGGTCCCAAGTTTCTATGCCCTTGCCCAAATGAAACCCAAGTCTTTGTTTTTCGTTGCAAGGGAAGAAAGGTTTCTTTCCACTTGAACTCGCATGTCACCATCGTGCCCTAAGGTACTCCTTCCCATGCCCATAATACAATTTATTTCCCAAGAAGAATATGCTTCTGTTCTTCATCCCTTCCATCACCAAATCTACCCAAAAAAACATGTGTTTCATAGGTGTCACAAAAGACATTACACTACCATATTCACAAAATGTACCTTATATATAAGAGCATATCATATAATAGTGTTATACAATTACATAATATAATATTATATATAGGTAGTAGATGTTATTTTTTATTTTATTAAAAAAATAAATGAATTATTGAAATTTTAATCTTTAATTTATTTAAATTTATTAAAAATTAAGAAAAACATAAAATCATTTAAATAAATATTTTTCCATTTTCCAAATAAACAACTTGGATAATGACATAAAGGAGATATGAATATAAATAACATACACACTATATTCCATATCAAATATCAAATATGGTTTTAAGAATAGTATAATCATTTAACATAAATAACAATTAATTAGTAATAAAATATGAAAACAAATGCCTAAAACCAAGACTAATTTCCTTAGTATACAGTTAAATATCAAATAATTTATAAAATTTAAAATTAAATTAAATTAAAAAATGTTTATTATAATTTTTGTATATTTCAATTTTAACCTTACAAAATTTAAAACTAAATTAAAAAGTGTTTATTAAAAAAAAATTATATTTCAATTTTAACCTTAAAAAGCAATCATTAATGCAAAGTTTTTTCAACATATTGATTGATAAACTCATTAATACCATTTTGTTATCACACTTGTTGATATTACCTATTCCTAGAATAACCTCATATTGGTAGTCATTAACATAAATTTATGTTATCTCATATTGGTAGTGATTAACATAAATTTATGTTATCAATATTTGTTGATAAATTCATTAATACAATTTATGTTATCAGACTTGTTGATATTACTTCTCAGACTAACATCATATTGGTTGCATTGATATTTAAGTGGACATAGAATTTCAAATCTCAATATTTCAATAAAATTTATGGCTTATACTTCCATTGAATGTATTCATCTTTAATAAAAAATTAAATTCTCATTAAATGAGTTCAACATTTTATAAACAATATTTTTTAGTTTTATCATAAAACGTGGTAGTTTATTGTTGAAGGACACATTTTTAAAACAAAAGAGAATATAAAATTAAAAATGCTAAAAATATAATAATAAATTAGTAGAATGAAAAACAAATTTTGGTTTTAACACTTCTCATGAAATTTGATTTTAACTTAAAATTTTCATGTTAACATTTTTAATTATGTAATTAATTTTCAATATAAAAATTGAAAATGTTAAAAATATAATAATAAACTAGGAGAATGAAAAACAAATTTTGGTTTTAACACCTCCATATGAAATTTGATTTTAATTTAAAAATTTTGCGTTAACATTTTTAATTATGCAATTAATTTTTACTTGAAAAAATTGTTTGCTCTAAATTATTGGTGGGATGCCTTTTTTTATTGATATCTTTAAAGGATTTGTATGATTCGATGAAATTTGATTTTAACTTAAAAATTTTATGTTAACATTTTTAATTGAAAATTTTGTTTGTTCTAAATTATTGGTGGGATGCCTTCTTTTTATTGATATCTTTAAGGGATTTGTATGATTTGAACCTGCAATTTATGGTTTTTCATGAAAAACTCTATGTGTGTCGATTATTCATCCTTTCAATGGATAAATAAAAGGAGTTTCCAAGTGAATATCCTATCCATATTGATATCTCCACATAAGAGCCCTATCACAATACTACCCTCCAAACACCCCAATCCCCTTCTCCAACTATTACTGAATCAATTTCACTCTAAATCAACTACTCCTTAGTGGCACCACCCTAATTCCCCTTCCCCATTAAGATATGAGACCATTCCCACCGCTTCGTCCATTTTGGAGGTAATGGAGAAGATGGTTTATCACATACTTTCATAGTATGAAACACCATCTTTGCACCATAGCAGTAACACCAAGCCCACCCTTACTCGAGCGAGTATGCAGAAATACATCATCATACCCTAAGCTCATTGATAGAAAGACCAGAAACCCACCTTGGCCATAAGTCGGTGGTCTGCATCAACATGGATCAATAGCCTCAGGGATTCTTGTCTTATTAACATATCTACGGGAGGCAATCCCTCATTGATTTTTAATCCCCATATATATATATATATATATATATATATATATATATATGGGTAAGAAGTTATTTTTATTGATCTATCAAATCAAATTTAAGGGGAATACTAGGTGGAATACTAATAGGAGACTAAAACGGGTCCGTGCAACAAAAACTACAGCAAATCTAGGGAGCAAGAGCAAAAATCGACATGATATCTCCATGAGTAGCAAATTCAGATACGAGGAACTGATGCAAATAATCCCAAAGGAACACTGCACTAATGTTATGAGCCAAGTAGGCATCCAACTGGTTGCTTAGTTTGGTAGAAGAAGTAGACATAAAGGTTTAAGTTGGCATCAGGGGCAACAAAAAGAGGCATCTAGCTGGTGGTAATCTCAAGGTTGTCGAAGTAGGCAGAAAAGGTGCAAGAAGTGAAGGATGTAGGCGTCCACCTGCATCGAAGTCAAACAGGGGGGCCTACCTCGACTGGGATACTCAACTAGAGACAGGAAGAGAACTTGTTCGTTACTTACGAGCATTTAGACCGAGTTCCACTGAATTGATTCGATTGGATGTTATGAACTGATTAGTCTTCTTAGGCTGGCCGGGAAGGAGCGGCCAAAGGGGACTTATTAGTCTTCCGATGAGAGCGGTGCTTGTGAGGAGAGGGGGAGGGGTTGGTCTTCTCGTTCGCTGCCTCACCCTTATTTGGTCAACTGATCCACCCACGAGAAAGGAGCACTTGAAACATAGGAGCAAGCAGTAAAGGTAATGGAGAAGATGGTTTATCACATACTTTCATAGTATGAAACCAATAGTGGTATGGATTGCTACATCAAAATTGTATTAGTGGCTCTATTCCAACTAGATAAAGGATTATGAGGTATCTCTTGTTTCCATATTTTTTTTTAGTATTCAAATTCATAGTTTTATTGGCCTTTTTGATACCCTTGGTTCCTAGAAGTTAAACCTTCTAATATGTTTACAACCAAAATTCATGTATGGGTATGTTTCTCTAATTTCCCAATCCAATTTTGGGAGTTATCAGTTTTTGAAGACATAGGGAATAATTTTGGTCTATATTTAAAAATAGATATAGAATATAGCAATATTGATATTTTTATTTAAATTTTTAAAAAACTAACTGCATAATATTTTCAGCTAACATTATCATTCAATGAAATGAAATATCTGTATCTCTAAAAATACACAGTGAAAAATTAAAAAAATATATATATTCATAATCCTTAAATTGTTCTTTTCAAAAGGGTATTTTTGGATTTTACTTTTAAGTAAAAATTAAGATAGATACAAGGTGGGGGAACACATGTGTTTAAAATATGCAACGTTTCATCTTGGTCAACTTCAAAAAATTCTAGAAATTATAATATTCATTCTTTAGATTCAAAATTATATTCATAATAAAATAGAGTCTTTGTAGATTGTTGAAGTATATTTCGTTTGTTAAAAACAAAATTTTAATAATGGATACATTGTTGGGGGGGGAAATAACTCATTATCATAACTTTCATGTTTAAGGAACATATTGTTTAACAATTGTCAAATTGACATATCAAATCTCAATAAAAAAAAATTGAAAAATAGTCAATGGAAAGATCACAAAATTCTTCACAAGTTTTGTTTTTACTGTAAAGTGAAATTCTAAATAAAAAAAATACTTTTTTATACCGGAAGTTGAGAATATAGTTTTTTTTCACATCAAATAAGCAAAATAGACACCCATCTTCATGCTTTCACCCTTAAAAATTATATTAAAATTTTTCTATAATAATATTTTGAGTGGGTTTAATGGTAAAGAACATGTGTTTTCTTCTGAAACATTACAAGTTCAAATATAGAGAGGGTAGGGTATGTATGCACACTTCATAGACTTTAGCGGTAAAATCCCTACAAACATTAGAGTGTCTATAGTGTTTCAAGTTCACTCAAATACATATTAATTGATACTTATCCTTAGCTTTTCCCTTTAACAATAATAACATATTAATATTACATCTATAATTTAAATGAAATTTACTTAATGTTTCCTCTTTATATCATTTTAGTTTTTTACTACATTGTGAATAAAAATGTCACATTTCTTCTACAAATTGTGATAATGGAATGAAACATCTTTCTTCTGATGAAAACAAGTCAAAAGGTCATGTTGAGAGGGCTTAATTTCCTTGTGTAATAAGTAGGGATTCTCACAAATGAAATTTCTCAATTAAACCTTACATTATTTGAATAGGGAATTTGTTTGGTTTATGGACTAGTAACTTTTAAATGGTTTTGAGTGGTTTTACTCGTTGTGGCATATGAAAAATCCAAAATGATTACAAGGTTAAACTAACAAAACCAATGAGATAAACATAACAAAAAATTTACTAAGAAAATAAAAGACACATTTTAAATGGCCAATTGCATCATAGAACAGTATGAAAATGAACAACTAACTACAATATTATGCTTATGGTTATACAAACACAATATGTGAGATAAATAAAAATAAGACAAATTTATGCATATATTATAAACATTTACATTGTAAAAGTAAATGTTTATACCATTCTGAAACATAATAAACTATCATAAATAGTTTTACAAATCATATGTTTTAGAATCGAAGTCAGTTTCCAAATGGCTTGGCCAACAATGGTTTTTCATTCATTCATTTTTTAAAGTAGTTTACATAATTGCTAAAGGAAAAAGTCCCATATGTCGATTGAATTCATCTTGGTTATAAAAAAGAATAATGAAAGGAACTCATGGATTTAATATACCTCAATGACTATTTGTTTCCACTCCTTTCCAATTTATTTCACTTATCACTTTCTCTTGTTTTCCCATATGAGGACATGACTCATTTTGGCTATTTTGAATTTTTATTTGGATATCAAAGTTTCCTTTTGGGTTGTTTGAAACATCCTCTATAAGATAAATTCATACTTGTCTTGAGAAAGCTTCCTCCTTTTCTCTTCTTCGTTTTCTTTCAAAGGCTACACAAGCCTCAAAATTCCTCGTAAATGTTTTCCATGAGAAAATGTATGTTTATTGAGGGAGGCTTTACATGATGTAATCAATTGACCCATCATTTTCTCATATTTCTCCATTTTAGGGAATATTTTATTTATTAGTATTATGTGCATAATCGGGCATTCAACCTTTGGATGGATCTTTCATTAATTTTAGGGAGATGTATCATATACTTCCTTGTGGGGATAATATAGCTTTCGAAATTTTTGGACACCTATGCTTGTGGAAATAAATTATTTCTAGGTCAAAAAGAAGGGAAGATATTGTTTTTTATCATTTTCTCCATGATATGCTATCTTCACAGAGTCGCATATAAACTCATTTGAAAAATGGTTAAGCCGAGAAAAATTTATAGTAGAAATAACAAAGGTATGTATTCTAGGATTTTAATATATGTGAAGACAAAAATAGATTAAAAATAGTAAACAATATTGTTTTTAAATTGTATATTTGAAATATGCATAGTCAACTCTATCTATTCCTATAGTTTTGTCAACAACTGAATTATTTATGCTATATAAAAATAATGTCAATGAGAGAGATATAGCAGGGTATTGACAAAAAATGAGGTTTTTATCAATTTGCACACCGAACTGCTAGATTCATCATCCTGAACCTAAATCCCATACAGCCAAGTTAGCATACACCTTGTCAATTCCACCCAAAAAAATTGAATTCAAAATAAATCGTGTGAGTTCTTAATAGTGTGCATGCACTCTAGGAATGTGCACACACACTAAGAATGTGTTTGCGCTCTAAGAACATGCATGCACTCTTATAAATTATTTCCTTCTCTATCTCTCTCCTCCCTCTCCTACATATACCCCCCCATCCTCTCTATCTCCCTCTCTACCCCCATATCTTTCTTCCTCTCCCTCCCTCACACTCTTATACATGGAAAGACTTAGACATCACAAGGCATGGAAATAAATATACCTAGACCTTACCTTAACATGCCTTAGACTCTCACACCCACTCCCTCTCTGTCCCCCCCCTTCCTCCTCTCTCTCTCTCTTTCTCTCTATCTCTCTTACACATATCTTCCACCTCTCTTTCACTGTTTCTCTCTCTCCTCCATGTTAGTCTCAGTATCACTCTCTCTTATCCTCTTTCTCTATCCACCCCCCCTCTATTTCTCCCTTTGTATCCCCTCTTTTCTATCATTCTCTCTCTATCCCCCCTTCTATGTCTCCCTCTCTGCTTCCATTCATCTCACTCTCCCTTTTTCTACCCCCCCTCTACGTCTCTCTCTCCTCCCTCTCACAATTTGTCTCTAACCCTCCTCTTTATATTTCTCTCTCCCCCCCTCCACTCTCTTTATCTCTACCCCTCCTCTTTGTCCTTCTCTCTCCCCCTCTCACACTCTCACACACTCTCTCTCTCCCCCCCTCAGCCCTCTCTCTCTCCCATCCCCTCCCACTATATCTCATCTATCTATCCTACATATACCCCTCTCTCCTACATTTACCTCTCGCTTTAACCCCTTCTCTATTTTCCTCCCTCTCCCTCTCACACTATCACACTCTCTCTCTAATGTCCTTCTATGCCTTTATTTCTCTCCCTCTCACAGACACTATCTACCCCCCCAATATGTCCTCCTCTCTCTCCCTCCCACACTCTAACACACTCACTCTTACCTACCCTCTTTGTCTTCCTCTCTCTCCCTACCACACTTTCTATCCCCTCTTCCTCTCTCCCTCCCACACTCTCACACACACACTTTCTATCCACCCTATATGTCTTCCTCTCTCTCCCTCCCACACTCTAACACACTCACTCTCTACCTCCATCCTTTGTCTAACTCAATGTACCTCCCTTCTTTTTCCATATCTCTCTCCCTCCCAAACTCTCTCACACACACTTTCTATCCCCCTCTATGTATTCCTCTCTCTCACTCTCACACTCTAACGCACTCACTCTCTATGTAACATCCCTCTCTTGCACACACGTGATTGGACTTATTCTTTGAGGACACTTGAATGCAAGTGATACGGTTCATATACTATTGGTTGTCTTTGATTATGATTATGAGATGTTGCAGATCTGTTCATATGTTATTTTTCTATATTTCTATCGACAGATGATATTGATTAGGTTCTCCTGAGTGTGCAGGACTCTAGACATTATAGGATGTCGATGGAATCGATGGATCTCCTTGGACTCTGCATTGAGTCATGGAGTGGACTTTTATGGTTTGAATGTTTTGATATTACAGATGTGACATGACTAGATATTATGATGTTGATTGATTATAGCTAACATGATTCATTAATGGATGTAGGTTGACGATAGCTTGCCAACCAGACTCACACTTGGAGTAAAGGGGTCATGAACGACAACCAAAGACATTGAGGGAGAGGTGTGGCAACAACCCTGCCACAACCTACTAGCACTCTTGTCATGGCTCAAACTGTAGGTTAACGATTACCTAGTTTCAGATATCCATGATGTCTTGAGGAAAGACTATGACAGTCGCTCATGATGATTCTAAGGGGCACACAATAAGGCAAGTTCCTTATTCCTTAGAGACTCTTAGTCTCCCACAAGGTCACCTGACAGAGTATTGACTCCAGGGGTTTGACGTCTACCAAATTCAGTCAAGAGCTGAGTGGAACCCTTGGAACACGTAGTGCATATTGAAGGGCACATCACACAAATAAAAATGGAATGCAGACAAGTGGCACCCTTGGAGCGCCCTTGGAGCACGTAGTGCGTCCTGAAGGGAACATTGTGATTTTAACTATGGTGAGTTAATAAACCTAGTACCTAGAAAACTATGCCTCCTTAGGACCTGGTCGGCCTTAAAATGAGTGATGGTATGAGTAAAGTTTAATAAATAATTGTTCCCTTAAAAACTATTGACAAACCTAGTGAATTTAAAACCTGGGTCTAAGTAGACCTTGTGAACAAAAAAAAACAACTAAATGGACATGTAACAAGAGGGCGATAAAGAAAATTCAAGCATAAATAATAAAAGTAAAATTGTAATGAAGGTTTAATTATTAAAAGGGTAAATTGTTGTTTTTGTCTAAACTTGCTAATTCTAAACTTAGTTAAATAGGGGAACTTAAAGAAAAGGGGAAACTTAAAGAAAAAGGGGAATGTCTAACTTAGTAGGGAATCTAGCCTTTGGAAATTTCTATTTGTGACGTCAACTAGGCTTTAAATGAGGTGTAAGTCATTTAAGAAATGTAAGGGATAAAGGAACACCGAGGAGCACTTTTAGGAATGCTTTTAGGTGGGTGAGGGAAATAGGCGAATATAATGAATTAATAATGGATTTTCTGGTGCAACTAAGGGATCAAGTGACATGTGTACGGGGGATGTTTTTCCTCTTTAATTTAATAAAAGAATACAATGGGGGTTTTGGGAAAGTAATCACTAAGAAAAATCTATAAAAAGGATGGCGGAGGAGGAGTAATGAGCACATCTGGTAAACATAAGGTTACGTTGACAGAATTGTATCCTGACTGTAATTTTCTTGTGGGAGTTGGGATACCCAGTTCGGATAATGAGTGGTAGCTTGACCTTGCAAGGCGAGCTGGGAAATATCATTCTCTGGTATTGTGTGTGTGTCCCCTTTGCGGCTTGGGGGGCTCAAGAGTACCCTTGGCGTTGGTTGGGAGGTACCAGTGATAGTTGGCTTAGGTTGATGGATAGTTGGTATGGATTGTTGGTTGTCATTTATGTCAACCATTGGAGAGTTCTATTTTATATTGATGTCAACCCTTAGTGATTGGTGTCAACCCTTGGAGAAAGTTTGGTAGCGAATTCTGATAGCACAAAGGTTTGGGCAATGGACCCAAGGTTGTTTCATGTATAATGTTATGTGTTTTAATATATTTTAAGGTAATACTATTCTATATGAATATTGCATGCCATTCCATTTCTAGTGCTATGTGGAACGTCACATAACTCCTTATGGTTAGAGAGTTATGGCCATGTGAAGTTAGAGAACCCAGGTTTGGGTAATGGACCCAAGTTTGTTTGATCGATAACGGTATGAGTTTTGATATATTTATAGGTAATAATATTCTATATGGATAGTACATTTTATTCCATTTCCATTGGTATGTGTAACGTCACATAACTCCTCATGGTTAGAGAGTTATGGCCATGTGAAGTTGGAGAACCCTCATGAGTCATCTAGAAGCCCCAAAAGGTCAAAGTAGTCAAATTTGTTTAAGAGATTTTTAGAAGGTAAATAATAAAGTGAAGTGATGAGTGTAATCGAATTCAAAGTGAATACAAAATAAATCATTTAAATAATAAAGTTAATGGAAAAATTACTAAGTTGACAAGTGGTTAGAAGTGGGTTAGCCCTAAAATAAGGAAAGAGGTTTATGATGGTTAGAAGGTAACCCCTTGAGGTAAAGTGAAGTGATGAGTGTACTATAAGTCAAAGTGGATACAAAATAAATTATTTAAATAATAAATATAATGGATAAATTACTAATTGGACAAGTGGTTAGAAGTTGGTTAACCCTAAAATAAGGAAAGTGGGTTAAGATGGTTAAAAGGTAACCCCTTGAGGAAGTTACATGAAAGTATAAATAAGAGGCAAGGCTCTCTCATTTCATATCAAACTTGAGCATATTGAATATCTACAGGTGATTGAGGTAAATAAATGATATCTAAGCCGAATTTCAGAAAGAAGTTGAAGTAAAGAAGGTCGAAATTCAAGGGAGGATAAATTATTTTGACGATGCTTTCTAAGGTATGTTATTTCCAGGTCATCTCACCATTTTCACAATAAATTTATTTATGGAATGATTCAGACCCTGAAATTGATAGGAAATTTACAAAATAGATCCAAGTAGTTATGGTATGAATTTCAGCTTGTGGGTCGTTGTATTTTTGGAGTTATAGTCCATGGAAAATAGGGTTTGTGGTCAGTCCTGAAACTAGTCTAAACCAAGTGTTTCAGGTAAAAATATCATAAATTCTTCATAACAGATCCAAATGAAGTAAAAGAAAAAGTGTTGGTTAGAGTACTATGTAGTAGTCTGTGTAAAATTTTCAGATCCATACAAAAAATATTCCATGCGGGGCACGCTCTACAAGTTTTCTCTCTAGAATAAGCCAGAATTCAACAAACTATGTCATTTTTTCTATAACGCCTTTTCTGAGAGGTTCCAAGTAGTGAAACGTGGAGGAATTGCATTAAATACACTGAATAACAATGTGTACTATTGTTAGATCTTTATTCATTACATGTACATAGTTATGATTATTTCAAGTTAGGGTTGTTGACTAATCCAAAACTAGTCATGTGATACTAAAGAAAAGTTTGATGAAAATGCTAGGCTCTTGTTGTTAAAGTTAAGGAAGGTTTGTAGGTATGTGATCATATACACCAGGTCTATTACAGAGTTAAAAATCATATTTGGATGATAAAATTGATGAGGACTTTTGGTTGAGCTACATGTTGGATACATGGTTGAGACAAGTAGTTGATGATTTGGCACATACATGAGGTGTACAGTTGATAATGTTGGTACATCTTGATGAGTCATAGTTGATGAGTAACTGATACATGATTGGCACATACTTGGTACATGGTTGGAGGCACTTGTTAGTAGTATTGTTGACACATGGTTTATGGATGATGTAGCATACTTGTATTGGTATATTATTAGAAGCACATATTGATCTTGGTGATGCTTATGAGTTGTTGTGTTATGCTTGGTTGATGCACATCTTTGAGAGTTTTCTTGGTGATTGATCTTGGTGAGTAGATCTGATTTGGTTGATAATATTGATGAGACAAGTTGTTGTGATAGGTTGTTGTGAGTTTTTATTTGTATAGGTTTGGTGCATGGTTGATGCACTTGTTCATGGTATAGGTTGGTGCATGGTTGTTATAACCCTAATTTGCACTATACATGTATATCTAGTAGCAAACCATCTTACTTACTATTTTTTCCAAGCCAATACTGAATAGCTATTCTTAAAAACCATTTTTTTGAAGATGTACTCGCCCTGCACCACTACTACCCGCGTATGTACACTAGTTGTAGCACTATTGCTCGCGTACGTATGCTAGTTGCACCATTACAAGGGAATACAGGCTATAATGGTGTAGCTATCATACGTACACGGGTAGTAGTGGTGCAGCTAGCGTACATACGTGGGCAGTAGCAGTGCAGGGCGCGTACATCTTCAAAAATTTGGTTTTTAAGAAGAGCTATTAAATATTGGTTTGGCAAAAATAGTAAGTAAGATGGTATGTTGCTAGGTATGCATGTCTGGTGAAAATTGGGGTTATAACAATGGTTGATGCACTTATTTATGGTACAGGTTGATAATAGGTTGAGGTACAGGTTGATGCATGGTTGATGCATGGTTTAGGTTATGGGTACAAGTTGTTTGGTGCAGGTTGATTGGTACTAGTTTACAGCAGTATATCTCACACTGATAGTGTGACAGTGGTTCCATAATTCTACTTATACGTCAGGGCGATTGGACGAGAAAAGGACATGTGGTTGTATCCACCTTCTGGTTGTAGCCAAAGATCACAGGGGGTTGTAGCTTCATTCTAGTTGTAGCCATAGAATTGGAGAGTTGGAGCTTCCCTCAGGTTGTATCCTGAGAAACTAGGGGGTTGGCGCCTCCTTCCAGTTGCAACTAGAAAACAAAGGAAGTTGGTGCTTCCAATGAATGTAATTATTCAATACATATAAGAAAAAACATAATGTGGTTTTCTCCCGATTTGGGTTTCCACATAAAAACATTGGTGTATTGTGTATGTGTATGATTGTTCATTTGTTCATTGTTTATTTACTCTGCAAATATTGGATGATAATGGTACATTGATATAACAGTTTCATTATATGGTTAAAAAGGATTAGATTTCTCTATTATTGATTCACCCCCCCCCCCTCTCAATAATCCAACACATGTAACAAAAGGGGGGGGTAAAGAAAATTCAAGCATAAATAATTAAAGTAAAATTGTAATGAATGTTTAATTATTAAAAGGGTAAATTGTTGTTTTTGTCTAAACTTGCTAATTGTGGACTTAGTTAAATAGGGGAACTTCAAGAAAAAAGGAAACTTAAAGAAAAAGGGGAATGTCTAACTTAGTAGGGAATCTAGACTTTGGAAATTCCTATTTGTGAACTCAACTAGGATTTAAATGAGGCGTAAGTCATTTAAGAAATGTAAGGGAATAAAGGGACACCGATGAGCATTTTTAGGAACGCTTTTATGTGGGTGAGGGAAATAGGAAAATTTAATGAATTAATAATGGATTTTCTGGTGCAACTAAGGGATCGAGTGATGTGTACGGGGGACGTTTTTCCTATTTAATTTAATAAAAGAATCTAATGGGGATTTTGGGAAAGTAATCACTAAGAAAACTCTATAAAAAAGATGGCGAAGGAGGAGTATGGATCATGTATGGTAAGCATAAGTTTACGCTGCCGAAATTTTATCTTGACTAACTTTTTCTTGTGGGAGTTGGGATACCTAGCTCAGATAACGAGTGGTAGCTTGACCTTGCGAGGTGAGTTGGGAGCTAACATTCCCTGGTATTATGTGTGTGGCCCCTTTGCATCTCAGGGGGCTCAAGGGGAAGAAGAGTACCCCTAGCGTTGGTTGGGAGGTACCAGCGAGGTCTCAGCAGTTGGCAAGTGGGAGTTGGACAAAGCCCAGGCGCGGGACAATGAATCTGGGTTCTTCGCTTTCGGATTCGGTATGCATGTGTAAATTTGCATTGTATTTTAGTCAAATTTTTTGTATATGAACAATAATAATGATGTATATTGTAGTGTATATCCCGACACATTAGTAGGACTGTATTTGAGATTGTTGTTGTAAGAAAAAAAAATGTTCGGTTAGTAAGAATCATTTTTGGTTGATTTCTTGATTTCGCTCGCTGCCTCTCAGGAGATCCTTCTGTTTCGAGCCTGATCACCCTCCTCTATCCATTTAATTTGGTCTGCGTGGCTTATTGATCCTTTCATTTTTTTATATCCCTTATATTTTGAAACTGTTGACAAAACCATTGCTAGGCATTAACCCAAAGATTTACTCTTCACCAGGTATTATACAAACCCAACTCAATCTAAATCAAACAGAGTGATAACGAGGTGGCCTAACAAAGAACCATTTGAAGATTTTTTTCATATTTTTTATTTAGTTAATGAGATCCTATTTCCTGTCTGCTACATAGCTAGATGTATTTTATTTAGTTTATGGTCATCCTAGAATAATTGGAAACCATTTTTGAATTTAACTTGTTGTTAATTATGTTTTCGAGTGCTTCATTGCTAAGGTTTTATGAACTTCGTTGAAGTGTGCATGAAGGTTCCACTGTGTAAGTATGCACACCGCCTTTACAAACTCTATTTGTCGGGAAAGCATTTTCCAGTTGTGTAATAAGTTAAATTCAGCCCTGACTATAAAGGTTGACATAACAGTCGAACGGGAAGGGTGACCACAACCAAGCCATCAATCAATCCGGGAACATGATCAGTAGAAAACCCTTTTAGTAGAGCGAAAATGATAGGCGTTTTCCTAAGCGCATCTCTCTCACACAGTGTACACTAATGGTTTTTAATTTTCTCTCTCAGTGCTTTCTTGCACCCAGCTTGTTCATCCTGTAAACCATTTCCCTCTCCTTGATCACTACCCTAGTCTTTTTAATTTTTCTGAGCACTTTATTCAGAGAGACACGTTGCGCGTAGGCTCTTCCTTTGGCCATGGTGCTAGACTTGGATGCAGAGCTTTGTTGTGTGTTAAATAAATTAGTATGTGTAGGTGCTTGAACCTTTATTGACTAGTAGAGATTGGGCCTTGGGCCTTCCTTTCCTTTAAAACCTGCAAACCAACACGAGAAAAAGGATCGACTACGACCTCGGGGACAAGCATTTTCTTGAGCCACTCAAGTTGGTTGGATCAGGACCTTCACTTGACTTGGTGGTTACATGGACATTGAACCATGAGATCATCGTGTTCCAAGGATTGGCATAACACAGTTTGCCAACAAAGTATTGATTATTTAAATAGAATTGTCCTTTAATTGATTCATGTATACCTTTTTCCACTCCAAAATTTTATCCAAATGCATTTAACAACAGAGTGTTATGGACAACAATGTGTGGCACTACCAGGTTTTGGTAGTTTCATTGTTTGAGTGAAAACGAGTTTATATCGGCATTGCATGTTAGGAGGAATGACAGTGATTTATTAAGGCAGAGATGTCAGGAAGGAAACGATATTTAATGGCAGCGGCGGTTTTCTTGCTACATGCTGCAATTTCTGAGTACATAGTTGTGTGGCTAATTTATATATATCGGTTATTTCTCTAATAAAGGATGTTGTGATTACAACTGTGAATCAAACAACCATCATACTCATTTTTAATTGTGATTATGATAAGTTATATAATAGTTCAATTGTAGTAACAGTTTAATAATTAATAGTTCTACATCAACCTTAATGGTTCTAGTTTCAGTTGTGATGTAAACATTCTATTATGAATTTAATTTGAATATAACAATTATCCCATGTAATAGTTTAATTGCTTTTGCGCAGTTTAATGGTTAAATGGTTTAATAGTTTAATAGTTTAATTGATTAATAGTTAAATGGTTTATTGGTTTAATAGTTTATTAGTTTAGTGGTTAAATGATGGGTATAATAATTATCTTATGATAGAATAAACGTTTCCCTTTTTACAACAGTTAAAATAATCCCAGTATGATTATGGAATTACTTAGATTAACTGTTTTGCATTGGTTTTATTAGTTTAATTGGGATCAATGCGATTATCGCCTAAAATATTTTTAATTTCCTTTGCAGCAGGGAACTAAGGACATGTTGAATTGATTAATGTTAGCATTAGAACCCTTTTTGATAAATTGTAATTATTATTTATAGTTTCTTTATTATTCATAATTTTAAGGGGTTGTCTTGGAGAAAAGAAGGCATGGAAGCATGGGTTATTGTTAAAATAGGGGTGTATTGTTATGGTTTTATATTAGTTGAAGTATGATATAATGTGCTAGAATGGTTTTATGATGGTAATATAGTAATGAGGCACATCTAGAATGTTGCAAATTTTTAACCATGTATTATTTGTTGTTACATTGCACCCCGTTTAGCTAGATGGATTTCCATGTTCTCATGTTGGTTTCGCTTAATGTATGTAAATGCAAGTTGGATTTTAGAAAGGTTGGATTTTATGTTTGGTTTCTTGTTGTGCATGGGTTCTTAGTGTGCTTGTCGCAATGTGGTGACATGATTCCTTGAAATAGGATCATTGTGTGTGTTGATCAATAAGCGCATATGATTCCTAGCTTGGGTCATGTGCTTCCCGTTGAGGGTGTTGTTGTTTATCATAGTTTTTGTTTGTACTTGGTTCTGTAACATTTTAATGTGATGGTTTTCTTGCTCACTGTGACGGTTCTAGTTACTTGTGTCATTGATGTTGGTTGCGTTGGATTTATTTGATGATTGTCCTTATCTTAGTAGGCTTTGTATGCTTGTTTCGGGCGGGATGTAGGCACCTCTTTGTTCCATAGAAAAATTTCCATCCTTGAGACCTTAAATGGTCAAAATTGATGGGAACCTGGGATTGAGCATTGCTTATGTGTCCTGGAGGTCCTAACCTTGCAGGATAGGACGGGTGGGTAGTCGTATTTATTTTCCATCTTATTTATTTCCGTATGCTTCTTCCAGCTCCATGATGTTCTAGTATTCTAGGTCGTTATGTTTGTCTGCTGCCTAAATTGTGTGCATTGTGTTCGTCGTTGAGTTGTGTTGATTGATTGTTTGTAGTTGTTACTTTCCTGCATAAAAGAAAAAAAACAATATAATATTGCACTTGTTATGCGTCGATGTAACACACCCCGACCACCCACAGGTCGGGGTACGCCACCTTCAAGCCCACTCCTGGACTTATTTCTCTTACCGATATCTTTTAAAATAATAAGTACACATAAAAGAAAAGATTTAATGACATGCACAATAATAACCAAGAAGCATGCATACTCTAAAGATTCAATCATACAATAAAGAAATACACAGCGAAATAAATTCATATACAGATAATTAATACCATAACAGAGATCACATATATTTATAAAAGATGACACCAAATCGCTGCAGACCAACGATGTTCCACCCAACCGTAGACACTACTCCTCCAAATCTCAACATCGGTGTCACCCCCGAGATAGGGATATGAATCCACAAGACAGTTCCAGAGTGCTACTTGGCTTCCCAAACCAGTCATCACTCAAGCTCTCATAAGATTTCCTAGCACTCACAACAATCCAAGTACCCAACTCTCTTCTACCCAGCCTGCACCACCCAAGAGAATGGACTTACACCCTTCTCTGCCACGTAGTCCCTCAGAAAGTCCTTCTCCTTCTTTTGGGATCTAGTGCAACTGGTCCATAATCTCAATGTTGGAACTCTCAGGACTCGCAGCTGTGAACAATGTTGGACACATGCCAATGCATTTCAAACATGCAGGCCTCAAGTCATGGATGGATTACACCAACGACCCCTACAACCAAAAAAAACATGGCTAACATTCGGCAGTTTGTTTCCCTTTCCCAAACCAAGATGTAGATGAGGATGGATCAATGAGTTATAGGTAAGGATGGAATGAATGAACTAGTGAGAAAGTGAATGAACGCATAAACGAATGAAGGAAAGAATGAGCAATCATCCAACCCAGAGAACAATCTAGGGGCGGTTTAAGTATTTCATGGCGAATCAAGAACCTCCCAACCTCCCCAAAGAATCTCACGTAATTGATCCCTTCCCTTAGAAAAGAGGGTAAATAGAATAGGAAATAACATTTATCCCCTGAAGCCCCCCCCTCTTGTGGAATCATAACCCCCTATAACTCTAGTCCTTGTCTGTCTAGTAGCCAACGATCTACTTATTATTAATAATGATCAAAACATTACATTTCTTAGGCACACAAGCCTTTTAATAATTGTTTGGGCGCTCTGGCCTCTCAGCATTGTAACAAAACATTATTTAAAATTGGGTTTAGAACCTAGGGTGATACATCCCCTCCCCCTTATTTTGGCACTATCCTCATTGCATATACAAAATAGAGATCAAAATCTCAATTTTTTTTCAAAAAGTTGTGGGTAATATACCCACATGGCATCTTCATGCTGCCAAGTAGCATATTCAAGACCGTAGCAGGTCCACTAACCTTTTACCAGCTCTATAACTCGATTATGAAGCATTTTGACCTTTTTGTCCAATACCCGCACTAGCTGAACCTAAAAGTCTCCCTTTGTCTCTACCCTATTCAGATGCCAATCAATAACATGGTTAGGATCATGTACATATCTCTTTAGTAAAGAGACATGAAATACATTATGCACATTCATGGAAGAAGACAATGCAATCATGCATGCAACTGGCCCTATTCTTTCCAATATTTCAAATGGACCACAAAATATGGTTTCCATCTTTGCACAACTACCCAATTTCAAAGAGATTTTCTTGGGCTTCACTTTCAAAATTATATGCTCCCCTACTTTAAATTCTCTAGTTGTCCTTTTCTTATTTGCATAAACGTTTTTTCTATCCTAACATGCCTTTAAATTCTTCTAGATCTTAACCATCTGGTCTTCCATATCCTTGAGAAACTCTGCCCCAAGTACCACTCTATCTGCTCGGTTTTCCCAGCTCACTAAAGTATTTCATTTCCTACCATACAAGGCTTCAAATGGGCTCATTCTCAATGAAGTTTGATACCCATTATTATATGCAAACTCGACCAAGTGCAAGTAATATTCCCACTTAGATGGTTTATCCATCACATACATTCTCAGCATGTCTTCAATTATTCGGTTGACTCTCTATGTTTTTCTATCTGATTGGGGATGGTATGATGTGTTAAAGTTTAGATTTGTACCAAATCTTTTAAACAATCCCCTCCAAAAACTGGAGGTAAACTTTGTATCTCTATCCAAGACAATTTTCCTAGGTATCCCATGCAACCTAACAATCTTTCTCCTGTAAATTTCTACAATATTAGTCGTTTTATGTGTTGTCTTTACATGAACAAAATGAGCAGCCTTCGTTAATTTTTCAACCACCACCATGATTGAATCATGTTTCCTTGTTGTCCCGGGTAATTTAGTTATGAAACCAATGGTTATTACCTCCCATTTCTTCTCTGGGATTGGTAATGGTTGGAGCAAACCCGCCAGGTGCCTATGCTCATCCTTCACCTTCTGACATTTCATACATTGAGCGATGTAATCAACAACATCATTTTTCTTTCATGGCCAAAAGAATTGGCTTCTTACTGTTGTAATTGTTTTTTGGTAACTGGGATGTCCAGCATAAGGAACATCATGCATTTCCTTCAATACCAAATTCCTCAGTTCTGCAGAACTAGGAACATAGATTCTATTCTTATGCATGAGTAATCTTCCTTTATCTCATACTCCTTTATTTTCTATTGTACATCTCCTTGTTGTAATATTTCCTTTACCTGTAGCTAATTTCGATCTGTAACCAGACCATCTAAAATTATTCTCTTCAAGTCTGACTGATGCATACTGACAACAGTAGCATGCATGAGATGCACTCTTCTAGTAAGTGCATCGGCAACTTTATTCTCCTTACCTTTTATATGCTTGATATTGAGGTCATATTCACTTAAAACTTCTATCCATCTTGTTTTCCTATCATTCAAGGTTGGTTGTTCAAAAAGATACTTCAAGCCAATGTCGTATGTCCTTAATTCAAATCTCTTCCCCATGAGATAATGCCTCCATATCCTCAAGGCATGGACAATGGCAGCAGGCTCCAAGTCATGTGTGGCATAGTTCTTCTCATGATCCTTAAGATTTTTGGACTCATAACCAATGACATGTCCATTTTTCATGAGGATTCCCCCAAGTCCTCCCTTACATGCATCTATATGTACCAAAAAAATTTCATTTGGGTCAGTAATATTTAACACAGGAGCACTAATAAGTAATTCCTTCAACAGATTAAAATTGTCTTCACACTTAGGTGTCCATTCGAATTTAGTTCCCTTCTTTTGCAAATAAGTGAGGGGATGAGAAATCTTAGAGAACCCTATTAGGAACCTTTTGTAGTAACCAACCAATCCCATAAAAGATTTGACTTCCGACACATTTATGGGCATTGGCCATCCTCTAATGGCTTCAATATTCTTTGGATCTACTTCTATGCCATGTTTTGAAATAATGTGCCCCAAGTAATGGATATTTTTTTGATAAAAAGAACACTTACTCATCTTGGCATACAACCGATGTTCTCTCAGCACTTGTAACACGAGTCTTAAGTGATGTTCATGCTCCTTTTTAGACTTAGAATAGATAAGTATGTCATCCAAGAACACTATGACAAACTTATCCAAATAATTTCTGAATATGTCATTCATTAAGCACATAAAGAAAGCTAGTGCATTGGTCAGTCCAAATGACACCATTACAAATTCATAATGCCCATAATTGGTCCTGAAGGTTGTCTTATGAATGTCTTATTTCTTGACTCTTACCTGATGGTATTCAAACCTCAGTTCAATCTTCGAAAATATCTTTTCTCCTCTTAGCTGATCAAAGAGGTCATCAATTATGGGTAGAGGGTACTTGTTATTTATGGTATACTTTTTCAGTTGTCGAAAGTCAATACACAACCTCAAGGTTCCATCCTTCTTTTTGACAAAAAGTATTGGTGCTCCCCAAGGTGAAACACTTGGACGTATGTACCCTTTCTTCAACAATTCCTCCAACTGCATTTGTAATTCATTTAACTCTGGTGTGCTCATTCTGTGAGGTGTTTTTAACATCGGGGCAACTCCTTGAACTAAATAATTTGACAAATATATCTCCCTTCTTGGTGTAAACCCTAGTATTTCTTGGAATACATCTTCAAATTCCTGTAGTACCGAGAAATATTCAAGGCTTGGATCCTTTGTATTTTCTGTCTCTTCCACATGAACTACATACAATTGACATCCTTTCCTAAAACATCTTTTCAGTTGTAAGGTTGAAATCTCCCTTATAGAGATGGGTCTTGGAACTCCTTTCATAGTGCTTTGTTTTCCATCTCCATCAAGACATGTAAATGTCTTGCTATTACAATCTAGGATAACATGATGCTTGTCCAATAAATCGATTCCAATTAGAATATCATAGGACTCCAATGGTATGATATTTAGATCAGAATTTGTATTCACACCATTAAGACTTATGGAACAACTTCTGATCATATCATGGATTCTCCTTTTGGTTCTAGTGGCTAGATGAACCAAACTTGATTTCCCAAGATTACTTTTCTCCCAACGTAATCTATCAACTATTTTAGGATCAATGTAACAGTGAATTTCTCCTGAATCAATTAAAATAGAAACAGGTTGATTTATGATCTTACCTTCCACCTTGATCATATTGGAATGGTACTCTGCTTGTCGATCATATAAAGCTACATAGATTCTTCCCATATTTTCGACTTTTGTAACCTCTTGGACGTTGTGCACAGTCTTCACTCTGTCCTTTATGTGGAAGAAATCCTTGTACAGGTGATCTTCTTTGTATCCCAACCATTGGATAGGTGGTCTTCCCCTTTTCCCCAAGGAGTCCTCTTTCTTGGATTCACCCTTATCATACTGATCTTGATGATTTATATTAGTCTCAGTTCTAATGAAGGGAGATTTGAATCCTTTCCTCCTCTAATCAAACTTCTCCTTCCTCTTATCCTTCCAAGATTTCTGCGGGGATTCTCTTCCATGTCTTTGCTCGTACATGTATTTATCCTTCTTGATGGCCTCAGTCAAAGTTTTGGGCTCATCATACCTAATATTTTCTTTATAAAAGGATGGAATTCCACTCAAAAACCTTTGTACCTTTACCTTTTCATCATTTATAAACCCAACATATTTTAACAATCCTAAGAATTTCTTCTCATATTCTGCCATAGTCATGCTTTCCAACCTGAGTTCAAAGAACTCCTGCATTTTATTTTCATATAAATTCTGTGAGAGGTAATCCTTATTTTCATATAAATTCTCTGAGAGGTAATCCTTCTGGAAGTACTTCTTGAACTACTTCCAAGTGATCCTACTCTCATTAATATGTTCAACTTTCTTCAGTTGATCCCCCCACATTGAAGCTTTCCCGTGTAAATGGTAGGTGGAAATCCTAGCTTCCAGGTTAGATGAATAGTTATGAAACTAAAAATATCTCCTGAGTCCAAGCAACCATGCTTCGACATCATCCTCCCTTTAATTTTCACCATCAAAGGAGGGTGTCTCAAGCTTCCTCAACTCTCCTTTCAAACTGCCACTCCCTGTCTCCTTCTCTAGGTCGTAACAAGAGACACCTATGAATTGTTTATGGGATCTTCAGATGCATAAAAATTACACAACACACTTTCCTTAGAAATGGGTGCAAAATCTATCTTGTGTTCAAAGTTAACCGACCAATGATAATAATAGAATCATGTTTTATCTGTTGTTTTTATTATTGAAAATTGACAAATAATAATAATTGAATCACGTTTTATCTGTTTTTGTTATTCTTTAAAATTTGTTTCTTTAGAAGTTCCTTTCTGATAAAATATCACATCTCTGAAGTAAGTGCACTCTAGTACAATGACAATCAATTGTAGCAAATAACAAATGTCTTGAAAGTTTGAGCTAGCATGGTCCATGCAAAAATGATAAATGGTGAAAAATAGTTTTTTATGAGTTTTTATTTTTTAGGTTTTCTTTGCTCGAATTTGTTGATTTAAATTTGAACAAAATAACTATTTTATGTTGTTTAAATTGCACATACAAACTTAATCACTCAAATCTACAAATCCAACCATTCTTCATCAGATTTTGAACAAAATCAAACTAAAAAATTATTGAGAAAAAAAAACTAAAAAAAATAAAACTTTTATAAGCTGACGCCTTTAAAATCACACTTACATGAAAAGAAAGAATAAAACAATTTTTACAAAGTGATGCGAATAGACCATCTTGAAATAAAAGTTTGCCGACATATAATAATAATTGAATCACATTTTATTTATTGTTTTTTATTATTATTTAAAATTTAGTTATTTTTATACAAATAGCTTTTTCGGAAGATAAAATATCACATCTCCGGTCAGTCAAGAGTGAAGCATGTGTAGTATAGTACAATGACAATCGATCTTGAAGGATTGCCTTTCCCCAATCGCAATTGCTTTCAATGTTTGAGCTCGCTTAATCCATGGAAAATTTATGCAAAATATTCCATGTGATAACGACTAAAAACGTTCTCGTGATGGCTGGCGTGGATTGTTTTGTACAGACATTGCTTTGCTGGCGTGGAAGCAACGTTTTTATGGAAAATGTAATAGTTTCGTACCAGGCAAGACAACGTTGGAATTTGACATTCCAACAACTTCTTAGTTACGTTTTAAGTTTTTAACAATTTTTTTTAGTTTTATTTTTTTAATTCAGTTATATAATTGTTAGTGATATCACAGTTTTTTTTAGTTGATTGAATTGTATTTTTGAAGGTATAAATAGATTAATGGTCTCAAAAAACTTGTAACTATTTCAATTTGACAGATTTAATAACTGAAATTTGTAATTCCAATAATTTCTAACCAGATTTCAATCAAAATTGTTAAAAAAAATTGTCAAAAATGATCAAAACATAACTTAGAAAGTTTGGTGAAAAAAATTTGTTATTAGTTTTTTTATAAAGACCAATTTATAATTATTTAAATGTACTTTTGATGTAAACTAAATTTTTTTACAAATTATTATGCTAAGTGGCCCTAAAGAGTCATGCCCAAGTCCAACTTTGGCATCTAGTCTACTTGATGGCTGTTCTCTCTTGGCAGCTTGGCTCAAACAATGATACTTTACTAGAACTACGCCTCTTCACCTAGAAAATACCCATACTCTCTTCTAGGCTACTAAGGAGTCACATTCTTACTCTATGCAACTCAATTGTATACTTAGACATTTGTTAACATTCTTTAACACTTAGTCAATCTGGTATACAACAGAAAACATGTGAAACACAAGAGACACAGATATAATGCCACTGTAAACATGTGAAACATAAGAGGCACACATACAATGTGTTTATTATATTGCAAAATAAAAACAATGCTTTTCAAAAAGAGTGTTCTTGTCCCAGTTACATAGATGGGCATAGTCTCACGAGTTTCCCCCATACAATAGAATTGTCTAGACTTGCAGATCTATCACACCTAGACTTTCCTCTGCGCTTCTCCTTGCCTCAGCGTGAGGTGTGCCCCCCTTGTGTGCCTAAGCTTATACCTCCATGTGTCTTTCCTTGACTTTCTTCTTGTGCCTTTAGTTGCGTGCCCTTCTGTTCTTATAGGGACTCCGAAGGTCACTTGTGTGAAATGTCGTGTATTTTGGGTGTGTCACTCCACTTCACAAATCGTCACACTCAACCGAATCATTGCATCACTCTATGGACCCGGTGCACCCAACAAGCCTATGCCCCCATCAACCATCGTGTCTCTTGGACCGACATGCCCCGTCCTTAGGCACACACTGCTTACCTTGTGCTCTTTCTTTTGTTGATCGTTGTGGCTCTCTGTGGGTGTGCCAATGGGATCGTCCGACCTCTATGGTGCGTCCATGCTCACAAAGGCAGACACGTCCACTCCTTGGGCATGGTCCCAAGTTTCCCTGCCCTTGCCCAAATGAAACCCAAGTCTTTGTTTTCCGTTGCAAGGGAAGAAGGGTTTCTTCCCACTTGAGCTTGCATATCACCATCATGCCCTAAAGTGCTCCTTCCCATGCCCATAATACAAGTTATTTCCCAAGAGAAGTGTGCTTCTGCTCTTCATCCCTGCCATCACCAAATCTACCAAAAAAGCATGTACTTCGTAGGTGTCACAAAAGACATTACACTACCCTATTCACAAAATGTAACTTATATATAAGAGCATATCATATAATAGTGTTATACAATTACATAATATTATATTATATATAGGTAGTAGATGTTATTTTTTATTTTATTAAAAAAATAAATGAATTATTGAAATTTATATTTTTGATTTATTTAAATTTATTAAAAATTAAGAAAAACATAAAATCATTTTAATTAATATTTTTCCATTTTTCTTCTTGAATTGATATTTGATGATTTTTTCAGTTAAGTACATACACCAAATTAACAACTTGGATAATGACATAAAGGAGATATAAATGTAAATAACATACACATTATAATCCATATCAAATATGGTTTTAAGCACAATATGTTCATTTAACATAAATAACAATTAATTAGTAATACACATTATATTCCATATCAAATATGGTTTTAAGCACAATATGTTTATTTAACATAAATAACAATTAATTAGTAATAAAGTATGAAAGTAGATGCCTAAACATATTTACATAAATGAAGACTAATTTCCTTAATATATATTTAAATATCAAATAATTTACAAAATTTAAAACTAAATTAAAAAGTGTTTATTATAATTTTTTTATATTTCAATTTTAACCTTAAAAGGCAATTGAATATCCCAATTAGTTGGAATTAGTCGATCCAATATCCAACCCACTTGCTTGAGTATAGTAGGTTGTAGCCGCCTGCCTGAATTAGTAGGTTAGGTAGATTTCATACGTTCTATTCCATGTATTTTGGGAGTAATGAAAGATGAGTGTTCACTGTCTTGGGGCTGAGAGTCAAAGGGATGGCAACAGCTCTGAGAGCTTTGTTCTCCAATTTGTGCATGCTTGTAAAACAGAATCATTCCTTCTAGCTCTTATCTTCTCTGGTAGGTAAGGTATAACCTTTCTAATCCTCTCCAATAATCCGGATTTCCGAATTTCCTACGTTATGTGTCGCTTTCTCAGCTTTCGGAAGGATTCTCCAAAGAATATATTGCCGATCTAGCGGTCTCGCCCAACATTTCTTTATCTATCATTAATGCAAAGTTTAATGATAGATACAAAGTTTGATAAACTCATTAATACCATTTTGTTATCACACTTGTTGATATTACCTATTCCTAAAATAACCTCATATTGGTAGTGATTAACATAAATTTATGTTATCAATAGTGATTAACATAAATTTATGTTATCAATATTTGTTGATAAACTCATTAATACAATTTTTGTTATCATACTTGTTGATATTACCTATTCCGAGACTAACATCATATTGGTTGCATTGGTATTTAAGTGGACATAGAATTTCAAATCTCAGTATTTCAATAAAATTTATGGCTTATACTTCCATTGAATGTATTCATCTTTAATAAAAATTCAAATTCTCATTAAATGAGTTCAACATTTTATAAACGCTATTTCTTAGTTTTATCATAAAATGTGGTAGTTTATTGTTGAAATGACATATTTTTAATCAAAAGAGAATATAAAAATTGAAAATGCTAAAAATATAATAATAAAATAGTAGAATGAAAAACAAATTTTGGTTTTAATACTTCTGATGAAAGTTTAACACTTCTGATGAAAATTTTAACTTGAAGTTTTCATGTTAACATTTTTAATATAAAAATTGAAAATATTAAAAATATAATAATAAACTAGTAGAATGAAAAACAAATTTTGGTTTTAACACTTCTAGATAAAATTTGATTTTAATTTAAAAAAATTATGTTAATATTTTTAATTATGCAATTAATTTTTAATTGAAAAAATTGTTTGCTCTAAATTATTGGTGGGATGCTTTCTTTTTATTGATATCTTTAAAGGATTTGTATGATTTGATGAAATTTGATTTTAACTTAAAAAATTTATGTTAATATTTTTAATTGAAAAAATTGTTTGCTCTAAATTATGGGTGGGATGCCTTCTTTTTATTGATATCTTTAAGGGATTTGTATGATTTGAAACTGCAATTTATGGCTTTTCATGAAAAACTCTATGTGTGTCGATTCATCCATTTAATGGAGAAATAAAAGGAGCTTCCAAGTGAATATCCTATCCATATTGATATCTCCACTTAAGAGCCCTATCACAATACTACCCTCCAAACACCCTAATCCCCTTCTCCAACTATTACCGAATCAATTTCACTCTAAATCAACTACTCCTTAGTTGCACCACCCTGATTCCCCTTCCCCATTAAGATATGAGACCATTCCCACCGCTTCGTCCATTTTGGAGGTAATGGAGAAGATGATTTATCACATACTTTCATAGTATGAAACCAATAGTGGTATGGATTGCTACATCAAAATTGTATTAGTGGCTCTATTCCAACTAGATAAAAGGATTATGCGGTATCTCTTGTTTCCATAATTTTTTTTAGTATTCAAATTCATAGTTTTGTTGGCTTTTTTATATCATTAGTTCCTAGAATTTAAACCTTCTAATATGTCTACAACCAAAATGCATGTATGGATATGTCTCTCTAATTTCCCAATCCAATTTTGGGAGTTATCAGTTTTTGAAAACATAATTAATATTTTTGGTTTATATTTAAAAACAGATATAAAATATAGTAATATTAGTATTTTTATATATGCATATATCCATGTGGAGATTGATCTTGTTAAGAAAATATGAAATAAGATTATACTTCAAAGGAAAGGTTGTAGATGAAATTACAATATTATTTTAAATGAAGAAAAAAAAAGAAAAAAACAAAGGATTAAAATCATTTGAGTTAAAAGTATTAGACAATGAAGACAAACAAAGTGCAAAAAATCAATAGAATACATATTTAGAGAAATATAAAATCATTGCCCAAATTGTAGGCCAAGTAAAAAACACTATCTATCGTTAATAGAGAAGGCAATAAGGATTTAACGAGACTCTTAGTTTATATTGAATCCCTCGTGTAGGGAAGTAAAGACAATACATAAATATGGCAACTTCTATTCATATAAGGAATGTTTTCTTCTTTGGAATATTTGACATCCATTTTTCCTTTGCATCCCGATCATCAGTTCTCGATTTACCATCTATCAATATGGATCCTTATCTATGGATATAGCATGAGGTTATTGTCTTCCAAATGTCATTAAATGCTCTTCTAGTATCATCAAATTCTAACCTATTTTCCTTATTATCATTAAAATATTACAAATTCTTTTTTGAAAAAAAATGCTTTAAAGATGGTTTAACGATTTAACTAATCATTGAAATTAAATACTTGATTATATTGTTTAGTTATTTGGAAAAATAGTAATCTTAATAAATAAAAAATTACATTTTAAATAGTCTTTTGTAAAAAATAATCACATTTTTAAAAAGCTTAAAAGCTTTTCCACAAACCATGAACAAGGCACATCATAAATCTAGATTATTTTGAGCATTAAAAGATACGGATATCATAGATGTTAACCTCCTCTCCATTAATTAATATCCCATGTTAGCTTGCTCTTCATTAATTAATATCCCATGTACCATTTAGAATCTTGAAGGTTGCATTGTTAAAGAGATTAAAAGTTTTTCCACAAACAATGAAGAAGGCACATCAGAAAGGTGGTCAATATCCAGCTTTCTATGCAATATTGAATGTTGCGGTAGGTGGATTATAGGTTGTCGGATCTAAATTTCTTTAAGATACAACGATCTATAATCCACCTTTTGCAACATTCAATGTTTTGTATTTCTTTCAAATCCAACAATCTATAATCCACCTTCCGCAACATTTAATGCTTCGTAGTAGGATGGATATTTCTCACCCATCAGAAATATGGATCGTTTTGAATAGAAAAAGACATGAAAATCATGGATATTTGCTTCCTCTCGATTAATTAATGTTCAATGTACTCTATGGAATCAAGAAATTCTTTTATAGATAGAGGGCATTTTGTTTTTCCGATAAAGCACACTTTTTTCATATTAAACTTTCGTAAACATGTAAAAATTAACTAAAATATAAAGGAAGCTATCAATTATTTCCCCATACCATAATGTTCTATCATATACTTTTAGAATCTACAATGATTTTTTGTAATGAAGTGTGCTCTTCTTTTTTACAAGAAAGAGGAAACTATCAATGCCTTAAAAGTTTTCATCTCAATGAATATGAATATATATCTATATTTATATATAAAAAAAATTTAATTATATACTTAATCAATACATACTTAATCAAAACATCAATTACCTTATTCAACAAAAACGAAAAATATGATTCGAAACTTTGTTTAGGTGCTCTAGAAAACCATGAATCAAGTGAGTGAATTGTGTTAAATGTTTTTTGCCGAAAGTGTATTTATACGATTTAGAGCGAAGTGAAACGATATGACATGTCTCTTCATTTTTTCCGGTCGACAGAATTCTCCCACCCATCTTTCGACCAAAAAAAGGTTTTTTCGGCCGAAAATCTAGGAAACCGTTTATTTTTAACGAACTTCGTTAGAATTACGTTTTTCGGCTGAAAATACTTTATCTTGGCCCAAAGATTCTTTTGGCTGAAAACTAGCGAATGGGACTATTTGCATGAACCAAAGAATTCCATCTAGCTTACCTGAAATTTGGAGGTTGTAGACTCCTGCAAATACTCAGAATTTAGTTTCGAAAATGATACCAACATTTGCAAAGTTGAATCTACTTTCAATGGATATAATTTTTTTTCATTTTCATTATTTTTATCTAATTTTATTTAAATTTTTAAAAAACTAACTGCATAATATTTTCAACTGACATTATCATTCAGTGAAATGAAATATCTGTATCTCTAAAAATACACAGTGAAAAATTTAAAAAAAATTATATTTAGAATCCTTAAACTATTGTTTTCAAAAGGGTATTTTTGGATTTTACTTTTAAGTAAAAATTAAGATAGATACAAGGTGGGGGAAAACATGTGTTTAATATATGCAACGTTTTTAGCTTGGTTAACTTCAAAAAATTCTAGAAATTATAATATTCATTCTTTAGATTCAAAACTATATTCATAATAAAATAGAGTCTCTGTAGATTGTTAAAGTATATTTCGTTTGTTATAAACAAAATTTTAATAATGGATACATTATTGGGGGGGGAATAACTCATTATCATACCTTTCATGTTTAAGGAACGTACTGATTAACAATTGTCAAATTGACATATCAAATCTCAATAAAAAGAAATGAAAAATAGTGAGTGGAAAGCTAACAAAATTCTTCACAAGTTTTGTTTTTACTGTAAAGTGAAATTCTAAATAAAAAAAAATACTTTTTTATACTGGAAGTTGAGAATATAGTTTTTTTTCGCATAAAACAAGCAAAATAGACACCCATCTTCATGATTTCACCCTTAAAAATTATATATATATTTATATATTAATATTTTGAATGGGTTTAATGGTAAAGAACATGTGTTTTCTTCTCAAACATTACAAGTTCAAATATAGAGAGGATAGGGTATGTATGCACACTTCGTAGACTTTAGCGGTAAAATCCCTGCAAACATTAGAGTGTTTCTAGTGTTTCAAGTTCACTCAAATACATATTAATTGATACTTATCCTTCGCTTTTCCCTTTAACAATAATAACATATTAATATTACATCTATAATTTAAATGAGATTTACTTAATGTTTCCTCTTTATATCATTTTAGTTTTTTTACTGCATTGTGAATAAAAATGTCACAATTCTTCTACAAATTTTGATAATGGAATGGAACATCTTTCCTCGGATGAAAACAAGTCAAAAGGTCATGTTAAGAGGGCTCAATTTCCTTGTCCAATAAGTAAAGATTCTCACAAATGAAATTTCTCAATTAAACTTTACATTATTTGAATATGGAATTTGTTTGGTTTATGGCCTAGTAACCTTTAAATGGTTTTGAGTGGTTTTATTCGTTGTGACATATGAAAAATCCAAAATGATTACAAGGTTAAACTAACAAAACCAATGAGGCAAACACAACAAAAAGTTTACTAAAACAATAAAAGACACAATTTAAATAGCCAATTGCATCATAGAAAAGTATGAAAAGGAACAACTAACTACAATACTATGTTTATGGTTATACAAACACAACATGTGAGATAAATAAAATTAAGACAAATGTATGCATATATTATAAACATTTACATCGTAAAAGTAAATGTTTATATCACTCTGAAACTTAGTAAACTATCAGAAATAGTTTTACAAATCATATGTTTTAGAATTGAAGTCAGTTTCCAAATGGCTTGGCCAAGAATAGTTTTTCATTCATTCATTTTTTAAAGTAGTTTACATAATTGCTAAAGGAAAAAGTATCATATGTCAATTGAATTCATCTTGGTTATAAAAAAGAACAATGAGAGGAACTCATGGGTTTAATATACATCGATGACTATTTGTTTCCACTCCTTTCCATTTTATTTCCCTTATCACTTTCTCTTGTTTTCCCATATGAGGACATGACTCATTTTGGCTATTTTGAATTTTTATTTGGATATCAAAGTTTCCTTTTGGGTTGTTTGAAACCTCCTCTATAAGATAAATTCATACTTGTCTTCAGCAAGTTTCCTCCTTTTCTCTTCTTCGTTTTCTTACAAAGGTTACACAAGCCTCAAAATCCCTCGTAAATGTTTTCAATGAGAAAATGTATGTTTATTGAGGGAGGCTTTACATGATGTAATCAATCGACTCATCATTTTCTCATATTTCTCCATTTTAGGGAATATTTTACTTATTAGTATTATTTGCATAGTGGGGCATTCAACCTTTGGATGGCTCTTTCATTAATCTTAGGGAGATGTATCATATACTTCCTCATGGGGATAATATAGCTTTCGAAATTTTTGGACACCTATGATTGTGGAAATAAATTATTACTAGGTCAAAAAGAAGGGAAGATATTGTTTTTTATCATTTTCTCCATGATATGCTATCTTAACAGAGTCGCATATAAACTCATTTGAGAAATGGTTAAGCCGAGAAAAAGTTATAGTAGAAATAACAAA
>ML785156.1:627087-670515 GCA_009831015.1 Picea engelmannii
CTCTCCTCTTTCTTCCACATAGCTTCCACCTCTCTTCCACCCTTTCTCTCTCTCCTCATTGTTAGTCTCAGTATCACTCTCGCTGATCCTCTTTCTCTATTTATTCCCCCTCTCTTTCTCCCTTTGTATCCCCCCCTTTCTCTCATTCTCTCTCTACCCCCCCTTCTATGTCTCCCTCTCTTCTTCCATTCCTCTCACTCTCCCTTTTTCTACCCCCCCCTCTCTGTCTCTCTCTCCTCCCTCTCACACTTTGTCTCTAACCCTCCTCTTTATATTTCTCTCTTTCCCCCTCCACTCTCTATATCTATGCCCCTCCGCTTTGTCCTTCTCTCTCCCCCTCTCACACTCTCACACACTCTTTCTCTCCCCCCCTCATCCCTCTCTCTCTCCCACCCCCTCCCACTATATCTCATCTATCTATCCTACATATACCCATCTCTCCTACATTTACCTCTCGCTTTAACCCCTTCTCTATTTTCCTCCCTCTCCCTCTCACACTATCACACACTCTCTCTAATGTCCTTCTATGCCTTTATTTCTCTCCCTCTCACAGACACTATATACCCCCCCAATATGTCTTCCTCTCTCTCCCTCCCACACTCTAACACACTCACTCTTACCTACCCTATTTGTCTTCCTCTTTCTCCCTCCCACACTTTCTATCCCCCCTTTATGTCTTCCTCTCTCCCTCCCACACTCTCACACACACACTTTCTATCCACCCTATATGTCTCCCTCTGTCTCCCTCCCACACTCTAACACACTCACTCTATACCTCCATCATTTGTCTAACTCTCTATACCTCCCCTCTTTTTCCATATCTCTCTCCCTCCAAAACTCTCTCACACACACTTTCTATCCCCCTCTATGTCTTCCTCTCTCTTGCTCCCACACTCTAATGCACTCACTCTCTATGTAACATCCCACTCTTTCACACACCTGATTGGACTTATTATTTGAGGAAACTTGCGTGCAAGTGATCCGGTTCATATACGATTGGTTGCCTTTGATTATGATTATGAGATGTTGTGGATCTGTTCATATGTTATTTTTCTATATTTATATCGACAGATGATATTGATTGGGTTCTCCTGAGTGTGCAGAACTCTGGACGTTAGAGGATGTCGATGGCATCGATGGATCTCCTTGGAATCTGCATCGAATCATGGAGTGGACTTTTATGGTTTGAATGTTTTGATATTACAGATGTGACATGACTAGATAGTATGATGTTGATTTATTATAGCTAACATGATTCATTGATGGATGTAGGTTGACGATAGCTTGCAAACCAGACTCACATTTGGAGTAAAGGGGTCACGAATGAAAACCAAAGACATTGAGGGAGAGGTGTGGCAACAACCCTGCCACAACCTACTAGCACTCCCACCATGGCTCAAACTGTAGGTTAACGATTACCTAGTTTAAGATATCCATGATGTCTTGAGGCCAGACTATGACAGTCGCTCATGATGATTCTAAAGGGCACGCAATAAGGCAAGGTCCTTATTCCTTAGAGGCCCTTAGTCTACCACAAGGTCACCTGACAGAGTATTGACTCCAGGGGTTTGACGTCTACCAAATTCAGTCAAGAGGTGAGTGACACCCTTGGAACACATAGTGCATCTTGATGGGCACGTCACGCAAATAAAAATGGAATGCAGACAAGTGGCACCCTTGGAGCACGTAGTGTGCCCTAAAGGGAATGTCGTGATTTTAACTATGGTGAGTTAATAAACCTAGTACCTAGAAAACTATTCCTCCTTAGGATCTGGTCGGCCTTAAAATGAATGATGGTATGAGTAAAGTTTAATAACTAATTTTCCCCCTTAAATTGTCACCAAACCTAGTGAATTTAAAACCTAGGTCTAAGTAGACCTTGTGAACAAAAAAAAACAACTAAATGGACATGTAACAAGAGGGTGGTAAAGAAAATTCAAGCATAAATAATAAAAGTAAAATTGTAATGAAGGTTTAATTATTAAAAAGGTAAATTGTTGTTTTTGTCTAAACTTGCTAATTCTGAACTTAGTTAAATAGGGGAAGTTAAAGAAAAGGGGAAACTTAAAGAAAAAGGGGAATGTCTAACTTAGTAGGGAATCTAGCCTTGGGAAATTTCTATTTGTGCAGTCAACTAGGCTTTAAATGAGGTGTAAGTCATTTAAGAAATGTAAGGGATAAAGGGACACCGAGGAGCGTTATTAGGAACGCTTTTAGGTGGGTGAGGGAAATAGGCGAATATAACGAATTAATAATGGATTTTCTAGTGCAACTAAGGGATCAAGTGACATGTGTACGAGGGGTGTTTTTCCTATTTAATTTAATAAAAGAATATAATGGGGGTTTTGGAAAAGTAATCACTAAGAAAACTCTATAAAAAGGATGGCGCAGGAGGAGTATGGAGCACATATGGTAAGCTTAAGGTTACGTTGGCATAATTTTATCTTGACTGGAATTTTCTTGTGGGATTTGGGATACCCAGCTCGGATAATGATTGGTAGATTGACCTTGCGAGGTGAGCTAGAAAATATCATTCTTTGGTATTGTGTGTGCGGCCCCTTTGCGGCTTGGGGGGCTCAAGAGTACCCCTGGTGTTGGCTAGGAGGTACCGATGATAGTTGGCTTAGGTTGATGGATAGTTGGGATGGATTGTTGATTGTCATTTATGTCAACCATTGGAGAGTGATATTTTATATTGATGTCAACCCTTAGTGATTGGTGTCAACCCTTGGATAAAGTCGGGTAGTGAATTCTGGTAGCACAAAGGTTTGGGCAATGGACCCAAGGTTGTTTCATGTATAATGTTATGTGTTTTAATATATTTGAAGATAATACTATTCTATATGGATAGTGCATTCCATTCCATTTCTGGTGGTATGTGGAACGTCACATAACTCCTCATGGTTAGAGAGTTATGGCCATGCGAAGTTACAGAACCCAGGTTTGGGTAATGGACCCAAGTTTGTTTGATCAATAACGGTATGAGTTTTGATATATTTGTAGGTAATACTATTCTATATGGATAGTACATTTTATTCCATTTACATTGGTATGTGTAACGTCACATAGCTCCTCATGGTTAGAGAGTTATGGCCATGTGAAGTTGGAGAACCCTCATGAGTCATCTAGAAGCCCCAAAAGGTCAAAGTAGTCATAGTGGTTTAAGAGATTTTTAGAAGGTAAATAATTAAGTGAAGTGATGAGTGTAATAGAATTCAAAGTGAATACAAAATAAATCATTTAAATAATAAAGTTAATGGACAAATCACTAAGTTCACAAGTGGTTAGAAGTGGGTTAGCCCTAAAATAAGGAAAGTGGTTTATGATGGTTAGAAGGTAACCCCTTGAGGTAAAATGAAGTGATGAGTGTACTATAAGTCAAAGTGGATACAAAATAAATTATTTAAATAATAAAGATAATGGATAAATTACTAATTGGACAAGTGGTTAGAAGTTGGTTAACCCTAAAATAAGGAAAGTGGGTTAAGATGGTTAAAAGGTAACCCCTTGAGGAAGTTACATGAAAGTATAAATAAGAGGCAAGGCTCTCTCATTTCATATTACACTTGAGCATATTGAATATCTACAAGTGACTGAGGTAAACAAAGGATATCTACGCCGAATTTCAGAGAGAAGGTGAAATAAAGAAGGTCGAAATTCAAGGGAGGATAAATTCTTTTGATGATGCTTTCTAAGGTATGTTATTTACAGGTCATCTCACCATTTTCACAATAACTTTATTTATAGAATGATTCAGACCGTGAAATTGATATGAAATTGACAAAATAGATCCAAGTAGTTGTGGTATGAATTTCATCTTGTGGGTCGATGTATTTTTGGAGTTATACTCCATGGAAAATAGGGTTTGTGGCTAGTCCCGAAACTAATCTAAAACAGGTGTTTCGAGTAAAAACGTCATAAATTATTCATAACAGATCCAAATGAAGAGAAAAAGTGTTGGTTAGAGTACTCTGTAGTAGTTTGTGTAAAATTTTCAGATCCATACAACAAATATTCCATGTGGGGCACACTCTACAAGTTTGCTCTCTAGAATACGCCAGAATTCAACAAGCTATGTCATTTTTTCTATAACGCCTTTTCTGAGAGGTTCCAAGTAGTGAAACGTGGACGAATTGCATAAAATACATTGAAGAACAATGTGTACTATTTTTAGATCTCTATTCATTACATGTACATAGCTATGATTATTTCAAGTTAGGGTTGTTGACTAATCCTAAACTAGTCATGTGATACTAAAGAAAAGTTTGATGAAAATGCTAGTCTCTTGTTGTTAAAGTTAAGGAAGGTTTGCAGGTATGTGATCATATACACCAGGTCTACTACAGAGTTAAAAGTCAGATTTGGATTATGAAATTGATGAGGACTTTTGGCTAAGGTACATGTTGGGTACATGGTTGAGACAAGTAGTTGATGATTTTGCTCATACATGAGGTGTATAGTTGATGATGTTGGTACATTTTGATGAGTCATAGTTGATGAGTAAATGATACATGATTGGTACATACTTGGTACATGGTTGGAGGCACTTGTTATTAGTATTGTTGACACATGGTTTATGGATGATGTAGCATACTTGTATTGGTATATTATTAGAAGCACATATTGAACTTGGTGATGCTTATGAGTTGTTGTGTTATGCTTGGTTGATGCACATCTTTAAGAGTTTTCTTGGTGATTGATCTTGGTGAGTAGATCTGATTTGGTTGATAATATTGATGAGATAGGTTGTTGTTATAGGTTGTTGTGAGATGTTATTTGTACAGGTTTGGTGCATGGTTGATGCACTTGTTCATGGTATAGTTTGAGGTACAGGTTGGTGCATGGTTGTTATAACCCTAATTTTCACCAGACATGCATACCTAGCAGCAGGCCATCTTACTTACTATTTTTTCCAAGCCAATACTAAATAGCTTTTCTTAAAAACCAATTTTTTGAAGATGTACTCGCCCTGCACCACTACTACCTGCGTATGTACACTAGTTGCAGCACTACTGCTCATGTGCGTACGCTAGCTTCACCATTACAAGGGAATATGGGCTATAATGGTGCAGCTAGCATATGTACGCGGGTAGTAGTGGTGCATCTAGAATACATTTGTGGGCAGTAGCGATGCGGGGTGCATACATCTTCAAAATTTTGGTTTTGAAGAAGATCTATTCAGTATTGGCTTGGCAAAAATAGTAAGTAAGATGGCCTGCTGCGAGGTATGCATGTCTGGTGCAAATTAGGGTTATAGCAATGGTTGATGCACTTATTTATGGTACAGGTTGATAACAGGTTGAGGTATAGGTTGATGCATGGTTTAGGTTATTGGTACAAGTTGTTTGGTGCAGGTTGATTGGTATAGGTTTACAACAGTATATCTCACACTGATAGTGTGACAGTGGTTCCATAATTCTACTTATACATCAGGGCGATTGGACAGGGAAAGGACATGTGGTTGTATCCACCTTCCAGTTGTAGCTAGAGATCATAGGGGGTTGTAGCTTTGTTCTGGTTGTAGCCATAAAATTGGGGAGTTGGAGCTTCCCTCAGGTTGTCTCCTGAGAAACTAGGGGGTTGGCACCTCCTTCCAGTTGCAAATGGAAAACAAAGAAAGTTGGTCCTTCCAATGAATGTAATTCTTCAAGACATATAAGAAAAAACATTATGTGGTTTTCTCTCACTTTGGGTTTCCACGTAAAAACATTGGTGTACTATGTATGTGTATGATTGTTCATTTGTTCATTGTTTATTTACTCTGCAAATATTGGATGATAATGGTACATTGATATAACACTTGCATTATATGATTAAAAAGGATTAGATTTCTCTATTATTGATTCACCCCCCCCTCTCAGTAATCCAACACATGTAACAAGGGGGGGGGGGGTGGGTAAAGAAAATTCAAGCATAAATAATTAAAGTAAAATTGTAATGAAGGTTTAATTATTAAAAGGGTAAATTGTTGTTTTTGTCTAAACTTGCTAATTGTGAACTTAGTTAAATAGGGGAACTTCAAGAAAAGAGGAAACTTAAAGAAAAAGGGGAATGTCTAACTTAGTAGGGAATCTAGCCTTTGAAAATTTATGTTTGTGAACTCAACTAGGATTTAAATGAGGCGTAAGTCATTTAAGAAATGTAAGGGAATAAAGGGACACCGAGGAGCGTTTTAAGGAACTCTTTGAGGTGGGTGAGGGAAATAGGCGAATTTAACGAATTAATAATAGATTTTCTGGTGCAACTAAGGGATCGAGTGACATGTGTACGAGGGATGTTTTTCCTATTTAATTTAATAAAATAATCTAATGGGGGTTTTGGGAAGGTAATCACTAGGAAAACTCTATAAAAAAGATGGCGGAGGAGGAGTATGGAGCATGTCTGGTAAGCATAAGGTTACGCTGCCGAAATTTTATCTTGACTAAATTTTTCTTGTGGGAGTTGGGATACCTAGCTCGGATAACGAGTGGTAGCTTCACCTTGCGAGGCGAGTTGGGAGCTAGCATTCTCTGGTATTATGTGTGTGGCCCCTTTGCGTCTTGGGGGGCTCAAGGGGAATAAGAGTGCCCCTAGCGTTGGTTGGGAGGTACCGGTGAGGTCTCAACAGTTGGCAAGTGGGATTTGGACGGAGTGCAGGCACAGGATAATGAATGTGGGTTCTTCGCTTTCGGATTCGGTATGCATGTGTAAATTTGCATTGTATTTTAGTCAAATTTTTCGTATATGAACATTAATAATGATGTATATTGTAGTGTATATCCCGACATATTATTAGGACTCTATTTGAGATTGTTGTTGTAAGAAAAAAAAAATGTTCAGTGAGTAAGAAGCATTTTTGGTTGATTTCTTGATTTCGCTTGCTGCCTCTCGGGAGATCCTTTTGTTTCTAGCCTGATCACCCTCCTCTATCCATTTAATTCAGTCTGCATGGCTTATTAATCCTTTCATTTTTTTTTATCCCTTATATTTTGAAACTGTTGACAAACCCATCGCTAGGCATTAACCCAAAGGTCCACTCTCCACCATGTATTATACAAACCCAACTCAATCTAAATCAGACTGAGTGATAATGAGGTGGCCTAACAAAGAACCATTTGAAGATTTTTTTTATATTTTTTATTTATTTAACGAGATCCTATTTCTTGTGTGCTCCATAGCTAGATTTATTTTATTTAGTTTATGGTCGTCCTAGAATAATTGGAAACCATTTTTGAATTTAACTTGTTGTTGATTATGTTTTCAAGCACTTCATTGCTGAGGTTTTATGAACTTCGTTGAAGTGTGCATGAAGGTTCCACCATGTAAGTATGGACACCCCCTTTACAAACTCTATTTGTCGAGAAAACATTTTCCAGTTGTGTAATAAGTTAAATTTGGCCCTGACTGTAAAGGTTGACATAACAGTGGACCGGGAAGGGTGACCACAACCAAGCCATCAATCAATCTGGGAACATGGTCAATAGAAAACCCTTTTAGTAGAGAGAAAAGGATATGCATTTTCCTAAGCGAATCTCTCTCACACCATGTACACTAATGGTTTTTAGTTCTCTCTCTCAGCTCTTTCTTGCACCCATATTGTTCATCATGTAGACCCTTTCCCTCTCCTTGATCACTACCTTGGTCTTTTAAATTTTTCTGAGCGCTTTATTCAGAGAGACACGTTGTGCGTAGGCTCTTCCTTTGGCCATGGTGCTAGACTTGGATGAAGAGCTTTGTTGTGTGTTAAATAAATTAGTATGTGTAGGTGATTGAACCTTGATTGACTAGTAGAGATTGGGCCTCGGGCATTCCTTTCCCTTAAAACCTGCAAACCAACACGAGAAAAAGGATCAACTACGACCCCAGGGACAAGTGTTTTCTTGAGCCAGTCAAGCTGGTTGTATCAGGGCCTTCACTTGACTCGGTGGTTACATGGACATTGAACCATGAGATCACCGTGTTCCAAGGATTGGCAGAACACAGTTGCCCAACAAAGTATTTATTAGTTAAATAGAATTGTCCTTTAATTGATTCATGTATACCTTTTTCCGCTCCAAAATTTTATCCAAATGCATTTAACAACATAGTGTGATGTACAACACTGCGTGGCACTACAAGTTTTTGGTAGTTTCATTGTTTGAGTGGAAACGAATTTATATCGGCATTGCATGTTAGGAGGAATGACAGTGATTTATTAAGGCAGAGATGTCAGGAAGGAAACGATATTTAATGGCAGTGGCGATTTTCTTGCTGTATGCTGCAATTTCTAAGTAAACAGTTGCATGGATAATTTATATATATCATTTATTTCTTTAATAAAGGATGTTTTGATTACAATTGTGAATCAAAAAACCATCATACTCATTTTTAATTGTGATTATGATAAGTTATATAACAGTTCAATTGTAGTAACAGTTTAATAATTAATAGTTCTACATCAACCTTAATGGTTCCAGTTTCAGTTGTGATGTAACTGTTCTATTATGAATTTAAGTTGAATATAACAATTATCCTATGTAATAGTTTAATTGCTTTTGCGCAGTTTCATGGTTAAATGGTTTAATAGTTTAATAGTTAACTGGTTTATTGGTTTAATAGTTTATTAGTTTAGTGGTTAAATGATGGGTATGATAATTATCTTATGATAGCTTAAACATTTCCCTTTTTACAACAGTTAAAATAATCCCATTATGATTATGGCATTAGTTAGATTAACTATTTTGCATTAGTTTTATTAGTTTAATTGGGATCAATGCGATTATCGCCTAAAATATTTTTAATTTCCTTTACAACAGGGAACTAAGTAAGGACATGTTCAATTGATTAATGTTAGCATTGGAACCTTTTTGATAAATTGTAATTATTATTTATAGTTGCTTTATTATTCATAATATTTTGGGTTGTCTTGGAGAGAAGAAGGCAGGGAACCATGGGTTATTGTTAAAATAGGGGTGTATTGTTATGGGTTTATATTAGTTGAAGTATGATACAATGTGCTAGAATAGTTTTATGATGGTAAGATAGTAATAAGGCACATCTAGAATGTTGCAAATTTTTAACCATGTCTTATTTGTAGTTACATTGCACCTCGTTTAGCTAGATGGATTTCCATGCTCTCATGTTGGTTTCGTTTAATGTATGTCAATGCAAGTTGGATTTCAGAAAGGTTGGATTTTATGTTTGGTCAAAGGTTATAATTTTTCTTGTTGTGCATGGGTGCTTAGTGTGCTTGTCGTAATGTGGTGACATGATTCCTTGAAATAGGATCATTGTGCACGTTGATCTATAAGTGCATATGATGTCTGGCTTGGGTCATGTGCTTCCCATTGAGGGTGTTGTTGTTTATCATAATTTTTGTTTGTACTTGGTTCTGTAACATTTTAATGTGATGGTTTTCTTTCTCACTGTGACGGTTCTAGTTACTTGTGTCATTGATGCTGGTTGCGTTGGTTTTATTTGATGATTGTCCTTAGCTTAGTAGGCTTTGTATTCTTGTTTTGGGCGGGATGTAGGCACCTCCTTCTTCCATAGAACAATTTCCGTCCTTGAGACCTTAAATGGTCAAAATCGATGGGAACTTGGGCTTGAGCATTGCTTATGTGTCTTGGAGGTCCTAACCTTGCAAGATAGGATGAGTGGGTAGTTGTATTTATTTTTCATCTTATTTATTTATGTACGTTTCTTCCAACTCCATGATGTTCTAGTATTCTAGGTCGTTATGTTTGTCTACTGCCTAAATTCTGTGCATTGTGTTCGTCGTCGAGTTGCGTTGATTGATTTTTTGTCGTTGTTACTTTTCTGCATAAAAGAAAAAATATATATAATATTGCACTTGTTATGCGTCGATGTAACACACCCCGACCACCCACAGGTCGGGGTACGCCACCTTCAAGCCCACCCCTAGAATTATTTCTCTTACTGATACCTTTTAAAATAATAAGGACACATAAAAGAAAATATTTAATGACATGCACAATAATAATCAACAAGCATGCATACTCTAAAGATTCAATCATATGATAAAGAAATACACAGTGGAATAAATTCATATACAGATAATTAATACCATAAAAGAGATCAATTATATTTATAAAATATGACACCAACTCACTGTATACCAAGGATGTTCCACCCAACCATAGACACTACTGCTCCAAATCTCAACATCGGTGTCACCCCCGAGCTAGGGATATGAATCCACAAGGACGGTTCCAGAGTGCTACTTGGCTTCCCAAACCATTCATCACTCAATCTCTCATAGGATTTCCTAACACTCCCAACAATCCAAGTACCCAACTCTCTTCTACCCAGCCTGCACCACCCAAAAGAATCGACTTCCACCCTTCTCTGGCATGTAGTCCCTCAGGCAGTTCTTCTCTTTCTTTTGGGATCTAGTGCAACTGGTCCATAATATCAATGTTGGAACTCTCATGACTCGCAGTTGTGAACAATGTTGGACACAGGGCAACACATTTTAGACATGCAAGCCTTAAGTCATGGATGGATTACACCAACGACCACTACAGCCAAAAAAGCATGGATAACATTCGATAGTTCGTTTCCCTTTCCCAAACCAAGACGTGGATGAGGATGGATCAATGAGTTATAAGTAAGGATGTAATGAATGAATGAGTGACAAAGTGAATGAATGCATAAACGTATGAAGGAGAGAACGAGCAATCATCCAACCCACCCAACAATCCAGGGGCGGTTTAAGTATTTCGTGGTGAATCAAGAACCTCCCGGCCTCCCCCAAAAATCTCACATAATTGATCCCCTCCCTTAGAAAAGAGGCTAAATAGAATAGGAAATAACATTTATCCCCTGAATCCCCCTCTCTTGTGGAATCATAGCCCCCTATAACTCTTTTCCTTATCCGTCTAGTAGCCAACGATCTGTTTATTATTAATAATGATAAAAAAATTACATTTCATAGGCACACGGGACTTTTAATAATTGTTTGGGAACTCTGGCCTCTCAGCATTGTAACAATACATTATTTAAAATGGGGTTTAGAACTCGGGGTGTTACATCCCCTCCCCCTTATTTTGGCACTATCCTCAGTGCATATACAAAATAGAGATCAAAATCTCAAATTTTATTCAAAAAGTTGCGGGTAATATACCTTCATGGCATCTTCATGCTCCCAGGTAGCATCTTTAAGACCGTAGCAGGTCCACTGAACTTTTACCAGCTCTATATCTCGATTCTAAAGCATTGCGACCTTTTTGTCCAATACCCGCACTGGCTGAACCTGAAAGTCTCCTTTTGTCTCTACCCTAATTAGATGACAATCAATAACATGGTTAGGATCATGTACATATCTCTTTAGTAAAGAGACTTTAAATACATTATGCACATTCATGGAAGCAGACAATGCAATCATGTATGCAACTAGCCCTATTCTTTCCAATATTTCAAATGGACCACAAAATATGGTTTCCATCTTTGCACAACTACCCAATTTCAAAGAGATTTTCTTGGGCTTCACTTTCAAAAGTACATGCTCCCCTATTTTAAATTCTCTAGCTATCTTGTTCTTATCTGCATAAACATTTTTTCTATCCTAAGATGCCTTTAAATTCTTCTTGATCTTAACCATCTGGTCTTCCATATCCTTGAGCAACTCTATCCCAAGTATCACTCTATCTGTTGGGTTTTCCCAGCTCACTAGAATATTTTATTTCCTTCCATACAAGGCTTCAAATGGGCTCATTCTCAATGAAGCTTGATACCCATTATTATATGCAAACTCGACCAAGTGCAAGTAATATTCCCACTTAGAAAGTTTATCGATCTCAAACATTCTCATCATGTCTTCAATTATTCAGTTGGCCCTCTATGTTTGTCCATCTAATTGGGGATGGTATGATGTGTTAAAGTTTAGATTTGTACCAAATCCTTTAAACAATCCCCTCCAAAAATTGGAGGTAAACTTTGTATCTCTATCCAAGACAATTGTCCTAGGTATCCCATGCAACCTAGCAATCTCTCTCCTGTAAATTTCTGGAATATTAGTCGTTTTATGTGTTGTCTTTACAGGAACAAAATGAGCAGCCTTTGTTAATTTTTCAACCACCACCATGATTGAATCATGTTTCCTTGTTTTCCTGGGTAATTTAGTTATGAAACCAATGGTTATTACCTCCCATTTTTTCTCTGGGATCGGTAATGGTTGGAGCAAACCCGCCAGGTGCCTATGCTCATCCTTCACCTTCTGACATTCCATACATCGAGCGATGTAATCAACAACATCATTTTTCTTTCATGGACAAAAGAATTGGCTTCTTACTACTGTAATTGTTTTCTGGTAACCGGGATGTCCAGTATAAGGAAAATCATGCATTTCCTTCAATACCAAATTCCTCAGTTCTCCAAAACTAGGAACATAGATTCTATTCTTATGCATGAGTAATCCATCTTCCTTTATCTCATAATCCTTTATTTTCTATTGTACATCTCCTTGTTGTAAGCTTTCCTTTACCTGTAGGTAATTTCGATCTGTAACAAGACCATCTAAAATTATTCTCTTCAAGTCTGACTGATGCATACTGAAAACAGTAGCATGCATGAGATGCACTCTTCTACTAAGTGCATCGACAACTTTATTCTCCTTACCTTTTATATGCTTGATATTGAGGTCATATTCACTTAAAACTTCTATCCATCTTGTTTTCCTCTCATTCAAGGTTGGTTGTTCAAAAAGATACTTCAAGCCAATGTGGTCTGTCCTTAATTCAAATCTCTTCCCCATGAGATAATGCCTCCATATCCTCAAGGTGTGGACAATGGGAGCAGGCCCCAAGTCATGTGTGGCATATTTACTCTCATGATCCTTAAGATTTTTGGACTCATAACCAATGACATGTCTATTTTAAATGAGGACTCCCCCAATTGCTCCCTTACATGCATCTGTACATACTACAAAATTTTCATTTGGGTCAGTAATCTTTAACACAGATGCACTAATAAGTAATTCCATCAATAGATTAAAATTCTCTTCACACTTAGGTGTCCATTCGAATTTAATTCCCTTCTTTTTCAAAGAAGTGAGGGGATGAGAAATCTTAGAGAACCCTACTATGAACCTTCTGTAGTAACCAGCCAATCCCATAAAATATTTGACTTCTGACACATTTATGGGCCTTGTCCATCCTCTAATGGATTCAATCTTCTTTGGATCTACTTATATGCCATGTTCTGAAATAATTTGTCCCAAGTAATGGATCTTCTTTTGATAAAAAGAACACTTACTCAGCTTGGCATACAACTGATGTTCTTAAGTGATGTTCATGCTCCTCTTTAGACTTAGAATAGATAAGTATGTCATCTAAGAACACTGTGACAAACTTATCCAAATAATTTTTGAATATGCCATTCATGAAGCACATAAAGAAAGTTGGTGCATTGGTTAGTCCAAATGGCACCACTACAAATTCATAATGCCCATAATTGGTCCTAAAGGTTGTCTTATGAATGTCTTATTCCTTGACTCTTACCTAATGGTATTCGAACCTCAGTTCAATCTTCGAAAATATCTTTTCTCCTCTTAGCTGATCAAAGAGGTCATCAATTATGGGTAGATGGTACTTTTTCTTTATGGTATACTTGTTCAGTTGTCGAAAGTCAATACACAGCCTCAAGGTTCCATCCTTCTTTTTGACAAAAAGTATTGGTGCTCCCCAATGTGAAACACTTGGACGTATGTACCCTTTCTTCAACAATTCCTCCAACTGCATTTGTAATTTGTTTAACTCTATTGTGCTCATTCTGTGAGTTGTTTTTGACATCGGGGAAACTCCTGGAACTAAATCAATTGACAAATATATCTCGCTTCTTGGTGTAAACCCTAGTATTTCTTGGAATACATCTTCAAATTCTTGTAGTACCGAGAAATATGCAAGGCTTGGATCCTTTGTATTTTCTGTCTCTTCCACATGAACTACATACAATTGACATCCTTTCCTAAAACATCTTTTCAGTTGTAAGGTTGAAATCTCCCTTATAGAGATGGGTCTTGAAACTCCTTTCATAGTGCTCTGTTTTCCATCTCCGTCAAGACATGTAAATGTCTTGCTATGACAATCTAGGATAGCATGATGCTTGTCCAATAAATCCATTCGAATTAGAATATCATAAGACCCCAATGGTATGATATTTAGATCGACATTTGTATTCACACCATTAATACTTATGGAACAACTTCTGACCATATCATGGATTCTCCTTTTGGTTCTAGTGGCTAGCTGAACCAAACTTGATTTTCCAAGATTACTTTTCTCCAAATGTAATCTATCAACTATTTTAGGATCAATGTAACAATGAATTTCTCCTGAATCAATTAAAATAGAAAGAGGTTGATTTATGGTCTTACCTTCCACCTCGATCTTATTGGATTGGTACTCTGCTTGTCAATCATATAAAGTTGCATATATTCTTCCCATATCTTCGATTGTTGTAACCTCTTGGATGTTGTGCACAGTCTTCACTATATCCTTTCTATGGAAGAAATCCTTGTACAGGTGATCTTCTTTACATCCGAACCATTGGATAGGTGGTCTTCCCCTTTTTCCCAAGGAGTCATATTTCTTATATTCACCCTTAGCATATTGATCTTGATGATTTTTATTAGGCTCACTTCTAATGAAGGGAGGTTTGAATCCTTTCCTCCTCTGATCAAACTTCTCCTTCCTCTTATCCTTCCATGATTTCTACGGGGTTTCTCTTCCCTGTCATTGTTCGTACAGGTATTTAGTCTTCTTGATGGCCTCAGTCAAAGTCTTGGTTTCATCATACCTAATATTTTCTTTATAAAACGATAGAAGTCCACTCAAAAACCTTTGTATATTTACCTTTTCATAATTTATAAACCCAACATATTTTAACAATCCTAAGAATTTCTTCTCATATTCTGCCATAGTCATGCTTCCCAACCTGAGTTCAAAGAACTCTTGCATTTTCTTTTCATAAAAATTCTTTGAGAGGTAATCCTTCTAGAAGTACTTCTTGAACTACTTCCAAGTGATCCTACTCTCATTAATATGTTCAACTTGCGTCATTTGATCCCATCACATTGAAGTTTTCCCATGTAAATGGTAGGTGGAAATCCTGGCTTCCAGGTTGGATGAATAGTTATGAAACTAAAGATATCTCCTGAGTCCAAGAAACCATGCTTCAACATCATCCTCCCTTTAATTTTCACCATCAAAGGAGGGTGTCTTAAGCTTCCTCAACTCTCCTTTCAAACTTTCCACTCCCTGTCTCCTTGTCTAGTTCATAACAAGAGACACCTATGAATTATTTATGGGATCTTCTGATGCATAAAAATTTCCTTCTGAGTAAGGGGGTGAGTGGTGTCTATGAGTTTTGCTGGCACTTCTTGAATAACCAGCTCTTCCACGATCCTCTCTTCTTTCATGAAACTTTTCTTCTTCCTCTTGTTTTGAGTTTGATCCCTTCATCATTTGCCTCTGCAACTGATTTAAGATCTACAACACTCGATCATTTATCTGACTTTGCTCTCTCACTAGTCTCTCATTGTCTACTTTGTAGCTCTGCACTTCTATCTTCAGGTTTCTTACCATTTCTATTAATGTTTCCTCATCTCCTCTTCCCTTGCGTCCATTGGACTCTGTCTCTGCATTACCAACTCTAGTATTCTGGCATTTGGCCTCCTTATCATGGTTGGAGGCTCCCTCACCTTCTTCCATTTCTTCAATACGCATTATGAGATGATGTGTTTAAACCCATTAATTCTGCGAAATGCCCAAGTGACCATTTTGTTAGAATTATGCATACGATAAAAAAAATTGCCAAACCATGTTACAAGTCATTTTTATTCTCAATTCATGAAGAACATATATGTATCAATCTACACTGTATAAAAATTCCATGTTATCCCTTATCCGATACAGAATTTAATTTTTCGCAGGCACTCCTTTCAAACCACTTCCCTGGGTGACCACATCTCAAAACCACAGCCAAATCTTTCTTGGCGCTTCGAAACTTCGAAACCTTCAACTAGGACCCGATGAACGGTCCTTGTCCTCTTTCACAATCAATGATCGAGATCCACTTCAGAAATCTGGCCTTTGAAAGTCTCAATTTTTCCTGCTTGTTTCCTCCCAGAATGCTTTTACCTGGAGTTCACGATATGTTGATGTGTGTCCTCCTGCAGAACTATGAACATTAACCGCTTCGACTCTTCGGGCTTCGGGAATTTCAAACTCTCCACCTTCACTTTCTCTAGGAGTGATTTCACCCGAAGTCGACGATCTGTCAATGTGTGTCTCTCACAAATCAACGGTTGTGAATCACGTCAACTCTTCTCTAGTTCTCGACCCAATGCCAACTATCACATATTTTTCCTATGGATTTCCCAGTCTCTGAACTGCATGATCTGTCCCCACATGGAAAAATACTAGAAGAGGACACGTGGCCCAATCAAGCAGGTGACACTTGTCACATTCTAACTGAAATTTCAATCCTCCATATGCTCAAAACTTACTGACATGTGGCACACATCCCATGTTTCCATGTTATCCCAGGTGATGTCCACAAGCCACGTCACTTAGGAATTTTGGGGTCCACATCACCTCCATGTGACATCATCATGCCCCACCACTTTGGCTCTTCGGTCTTTGGGACTTCGGGCTTCGGGATTTTCCACACTAGCACACGTCCAATTCTCCCCAAATCTGAATTCTCAAACTGGCCAATCTACCGACATGTGTCTCCCTTATCGGATGTTTCATATTAATCCCAGACTTCGGGACTTCGGGAGATACTGCTGCAAAGATCAATGATTCTTGTTGATTTGAGATCAACGGTACTCAGTTACTTCAGGACTTCAGGTAATTCTTTCCCTAGTGCTTCTCTTTGCAAAACCTTCTGGAGTACTAAGTATCCAAAGTAAGAGATCTGGCGCCACGTGTCCTTGTTGATGGATGACCCAGATGAACTCCAGGATTTGGGCCTTCGAGAATTTTCGATTTTCACATCCTTCTTTCTTCCGAAGTGGTTATCCTCAAGAGTTTAGGATCTCTTTCTGCGTGTCCACTTCGATCAACAGACTGGATCTACTTCGGCTTTTCAAAGTTTCGATGTTGGAGCACTAACATGTCACATCCCTTAATTCCTTTCAATTTGCAGGGGCATTCATCGATGGCTTGGAGTAACCCACCTTTTGCCTCACAATTATTTTGACACTGACACGTAACCCCTCGGTGAAATAGTGGTTTGTATTGCAGACTCACCTTGGGGAATTAACTCCTGTGAAAATTGGCTCCCCGCAATTCCTCCTGACCATTGATCTCTATCCAACCAATCTGACAGTTGTGACTTAACCTTTACTTTGCTTTCATCGGATGACCCTTTTTCACCTGCCCTCCGATCCAATGATCACAGATCTCTCTTGATACCACAATGGTGATCGCTCTCGAATTCGAAGGAGACAGTCACGATCCTTTGAACCCTTACAAAGGATCTCTAACATTCTAACTCCTGCATAGATTCTACAAGGCCACTCCTCCTGATATTTTCAAATTCATGGTCAGAATTTGATCTCAACCATGAGACTCTGAACAACAAACCCGACCCATACTGGCCCGGTGTTTCAACCTTTCTCTAATACCAATATGTAACACACCTCGGCCACCCACAGGCTTGGGTATGCCACCTTCAATCCCACCCCTAGAATTATTTCTCTTACCAATACCTTTTAAAATAATAAGGATGCATAAAAGAAAAGATTTAACGACATGCACAACAATAACCAGGAAGCATGCATACTCTAAAGATTCAATCGTATGATAAATAAATACACAACAGAATACATTCATATACATATAATTAATAATATAACAAAGAGAACTTATCTTTATAAAAGATGACACTAACTAGCTGCAAACCAAGGACGTTCCACCCAACCGTAGACACTACTGCTCCAAATATCAACAACAACTTCACCCCCAAGCCAGGGCTATGAATCCAAAAGGATGGTTCCAAAGTGTTACTTGCCTTCCCAAACCAGTCAGCACTCAAGCTCTCATAGGATTTCCCATCATTCACAGCAATCCAAGTACCCATCTCTCTTCTACCCAGCCTGCACCACCCAAGAGAATGAACCTCCACCCTTCTCTTCCATGCAATCCCTCAAGTAGTCCTTCTCCTTCTTCTAGGCTCCAGTGCAACTGGTCCAGAATCTCAATGCTAGAAATCTCAGGACTCACATCTATGAACAATGTTGGACACAGGCCAATGGATCTTAGACATGCAGGCCTCAAGTCATGGATGGATTACACCAGCAACCACTATAGCCAATAAAAACGTGGCTAATATTTGGTAGTTTGTTTATCTTTCCCAAACCAAGACACGGATGAGGATGGATCAATGAGTAATAGTTAAGGATGGAATGAATGAATGAATGAGTGAGCAAGTGAATGAACACATAAATAGATGAAGGAGTGTACGAGCTATCAGCCAACCCCCCCAATAGTGCAGGGGCGGTTTAAGTATTTCGTGGGGAATCAAGAACCTCCTAGCCTCCCCCAAGAAGCTCACATAATTGATCCCCTCCCTTAGAGAAAAGGGTAAATAGAATAGGAAATAACATTTATCCCCTCAATCCCCCTCTCTTGTGGAGTCATAGCCCCCTATAACTCTAGTCCTTCTTTCTTTAGCAGCCAACGATGTGTTTATTATTAATAATGATCAAAACATTACATTTCTTGGGCACAATAGCCTTTTAATAATTGTTTGGGCGCTCTGTCCTCTCAACATTGTAATAATACATTATTTAGAATGGGGTTCAGTACTTGGGGCATTACAGTCGCATTTTGAGGTAACGACGACGATCGTTACATATGGTATCAAGGTCGGTTCGACCTGCGACTTGGGATCACTACGACTTCCATTGATTAGCTACTTGATTATGAAATGTCACTAATTAAATTTATTTGTATTTGTGCAGGTAATCATGGTTAGAGGACGCCACAGAGGCATATGGGGTGCTAGGGGAGGAAGTACAACACCCCCAGTAGCATCCACGCCCGAGGGATCTAACCCTCAGGGGGACGAACAGGTTGTCGGGCAGGAACAGATAGTTGTGGGTGATGTGGTTGGGCTAATGAGGTCCTTTCATACGATGCCTGAGGCACTAATCAGCAGTTTGTATAGAGATGAGGTGTAACACACCCACTACGGAATTTAAAAAATTTCGGCTTTTTCTTTTTTTCTCCGAGGAATAGAATTTCCCCGAGTCCCAACAGGACCTGATATAGATCTTGTGATCCCTTATCTGCAATCGTCTGATCGACGGTTATGGACACAGGACTTATCGGAGGGTACTCATCTACTTTCACGATACGGGAAATCGCGATATAGGTATTCCCTTGTTCATTTCAGGGTTTCATCCATCGGAATTTCGCGACTAGCGAATTACGAGGAAAACTGACCCTTGAGAGTCTGAGGAACTAGAAAGCCGAAACACCAAAACCATGTGTGCGAATCCATTTTGGGACTTCGCCTATTGGTATTTCACAAGTCAGGAGTTCGGGGGATGTGACGACAGAAGGTCTCACTTCGAGGTCTTCCGGGAGTCGAACTCCGAATTACTAACTCTACACATACTTCCCTGTTTCAGGATTTTCGCCATCAGGAATTCAGGATATGCGACGACAGGAAGTATCGCACTTAGGTTTCCCGGGAGCTGAAACTATGAAACCTTAACATACATATAGTTGTATATATGTGTCGCTCAGTCCATTCCGGGAATTCGCAGACCGAGTTTTCGGGACTGGTGAGCATAAGCCAACTTACCGTCAGGTATCCCAGGTACTGAAACACCGACACACCAAATACCGTCTATGTTAAGCCATTTCGGGACTTCGCATGTCGGGAGTTTGGGAGATGAGAGTGCAAGGGAATACGCCCTTGAGTATTCTGATTTCCGAAGTGTCGAAGTCTCATAGCCTATCCGCGTATTGTTCTTTCAGGCCTTCACCCATCGGGATTTCGGGACTGACGTGTACAAGAAGACTGACCCTTGGGTTTCCCAGTTGCCAAAACACTGAAACACCAAGGCTTACCCACGCTAGACCTTTTTCTGGATCTCATACTTCGGGATTTTGCAATGGGTAATGACAAGAAGTCTTACTCCTAGGTTTTCCCGGGAGCCGGAACATCGAAAACTCATAGCTACTCCATCCTATTATCATTTTGTGAATCGGAGTTTCACGATGTGCGCAGACAGGAGATCTCGCGCCTAGACCCTCCAGGAGCCAAAACTCTGAAATACCGACTCCTAAACCTATGCATCTATTTCAGGGTTTCTCCCATCAAAATTTCGCAGACCGGAGATTCAGGACTTGCGAGTATAAATGGACTCCCACTTAGGTATCCTGGGTACCGAAATGTCGAATTGTCCTATCTCATCCACTCCTTAAACTATTTCGGGGTTTCGGTTATCGGGGTTTCACGAGTCACGATGATCAGGGTTCTTCCCGTTTGTCTTCCCAGGTACCGAAATGCCGAAATTCTTATCGGCAACCATGTGTCCTATAAATGGACGGTCCAGATACTCCCATGAACCCTGGGGATATACGGTCCCGATTTCTTCGCTACTTACAAAGATAAAAGGAAAGGGGTCGAGGCATTAATGCCCTTCTTTCTTCCTCCAATCTAACAATCATGACTGACCTCAGATCTTCCGACAAGATCTCGTCCATCAGTTGATACTTATCCACACGCTGCCATTTCGAGGTTTCGGGGTTTTAAGAGGACCATCCCTCCTTGTGAAGGATTATTGAGACTTGCACCATCAAATCCTTTTTCAAGTTCTTGGTAAGCTTTCCAAGAAGGGTGTCTCTATGGGGAGATCTATCTAGGGTATTACCTGAGACGGATAAGGGTATAGATTTCCCAAGAAAAGACTTGAATTCTGAATTATATCGGTATACATATATATAGTTATTTATAAACATAAGCCATATGTAGTCTTTCCATTATAAGCATGCAACCACCATTTCTGGTCAAAACACCATGCAGACAGTCTTATACTGAAACCATTCATAATTGCACAGACTATGAGCATACACGTTAGATATAAATTTCAAGATACAAGATATAAAACACTTATCAAAAAAACACCAAGTTTGATGCAACTGCTGAGAGGGGTGCTCGTTTCCACCCAACCATAGGCTCAGTGATTCCGAATGGATTTACCACTAGCCACCTTCGAACTGAGACCACGATGTTGCGAGACTAAGACTCTGTTCACCAGTGATCGAGAACGAAGGTTACTCTCCTTCTTCTCTGCTATCACTCACTCTGTAGTTTTTCCAGAATTCTTATGATCTCTCTTCCTCTTTCCCTCGCGCTTGCCCCTTGATCGCAAACTCTTCCTGCCTTTTCTCTTTTCGACGAGGTTACATGTGGCACAATATTCCTCGCAGTGGTCAGGTCTGGGGACTCTACGAATGGGCGATTCATCCCCATCCGTCATTAACTCATGAGGAGCCTCTTCACCTACCAACCTGGCGAGTAATTCATTTCGGGGCCAGCAAGTCGCTCTTGGTTCTCCGGGCCAGTGAAGTCCAAATATAGTATAGGTTTCGGTAGAAGTTAACGCCATCATTCCAGGTGCCTTCCACCACCTTTCTTCAGCCATCGTGGTCTCTTTTTCAGCACATCCCCCTCTCAGCAGTCCTGCAATATATATATATATTCATAATATTATTCGCATTCATCGACCTTTTTCACAAGGTCCATTCACATCACACATTCACATTTCTGAGTTTTCCACAATACTTGGCTAGTATAGTTATTTTTACAGACTGGGGGAAACAAGGTGTTACAATTCCCTCCCCCTTAAAGGAACACCATCCTCGATGTTCTATATATCAACTTGACATGCATGTACAGATGTAAAAAAAATCGGATATGCCCGTTTCATGGCATCCTCCATTTCCCATGTAGCTTCATCTAGGCCACAATGTCTCCACTGCACCTTGACCTGTGCAATGGTTCAGTTACGGAGCGGGGTTTCCTTTCTGTCCAGTATGCATTAGGGTTCTGGTAGGAATTCTCCGTCCAGTTCCACTTGGATCATAGACCAGTCAATTATATGATAAGAATCATGTACATATTTCTTCAATAATGAAACATGGAAAACATTATGTGCTTTTACTGTGGGAGGAAGTGCTAGATTATAGGCCACAGGTCCCACTCTATATAGAACCTCAAAGGGTCCATAATATTGAGGTGCCAACTTGGCACAAGCTACCATTTTTAGAGAAATCTTCTTGGGCCTAACTCTGAGATATACATGGTCTCGCATATTGAACTCTCTTGGAGTTCTCTTTTGGTCGGTGTATCTTTTATGTCGATTCTGAGCGACCTTTAGGTTTTGTTTTATCTGAGTCACTTGTTGTTCCATTCCTTTCAGCATGTCGGGTCCAAAATAAATTATGTTTACAGGATTACTCCAACTAACAAGAGTGTTACACAGCCTACCATAGAGGACTTCGAAGGGACTCATATTTAAGGATGCTTGGTAGCTGTTGTTGTAGGTGAATTCTACCAGTGGCAGGTAGTCTTCCCACTTCTTGGGTTGATGCATTACATGCATTCTTAACATGTCTTCTAGTATTTGGTTCACTCTTTTTGTCTCTCTGTCGGTTTGAGGGTGATAGGCGGTGCGAAACAACAACTTGGTCTCTAAACCAGCCATTAGTGACTTCCAAAAGATGGAAGTAAATTTCGTGTCTCTGTCGGACACGATCTCTTTCGACATACCATGCAGTCTAAATATCTCCTTCATGAATACCTGAGTGATGTCTATTGCCTTGCAAGTCGATTTGACAGGGATGAAATGAGTAGACTTGCTCAATTTATCCACCACTACCATGATGGCGTCATTCTGTTTGGTTGAGGTTGGTAATCCGGTGATGAAATCCATGGAGATGGTTTCCCATTTCCATTCTAGGATTGGTAGAGGTTGTAATAATCCCATTGGGTGTCGGTGTTCTTCTTTTACCTGTTGGCATTCTATGCATTTGGCTAGTTACTCGACTATGTCCTTCTTCAACCCAGGCCAATAGAATTGTTTCCTGGTGGCCGTGATCATCTTCTGGTATCCTGAATGACCAGTATAGGGTCTTTTATGTAGTTCATCCAGTATGAAACTCTTCAAGTCATCACAATCTGGGATATAGAATCTGTTTCTGTAAGTGAGCAGACCCCCTTCCATCATCTGGTAGCCTTCATACTTTATCCCTGTGGGTTCTTGTTGTAGGTATGAGGTCACGGTCTGGAAGAATGGATCTGTTCCTTGTGCATTTCTAACTCTTTCCTTGACATATGTCTCACAGGTACTCACCGCGGCTAGGTGAATTGTTTTCATACTTCGGCTAAGGGCATCGACCACCCTATTTTCCTTTCCTTTAATGTGTTTGATTTCAAAATCAAACTCGCTAAGGAGGGCCATCCACCTAGCTTCTCTAGCATTGAGATTTGGTTGGTCAAATAGATATCGCAATCCACAGTGGTCTGTCATAAGAACAAATTTTCTTCCCAGGAGGTAATTCCTCCATATTTTCAAGGTGTGCACTATGGCAGCCAACTCTAGATCATGGGTCACATAGTTGACCTCGTTCTCATTCAGTTTTCAGGATTCATAGCATACCACACTTCCTCCTTGCATAAGGACTCCTTCGAGCCCTTCCTTATAGGCATATGTGCATATGAAGAAGTCAACTTCGGGATCGGCGATCTTCAACATGGGGGCGTGGGTCAGTAGATGTTTCAGGGTTTGAAATATTTCTTCACATTTTTGTGTCCACGTGAATTTTGTCCCCTTCTTCTGGAGGGCAGTGATTGGACAACCAATCTTGGAGAATCCTTTTATAAATATCATATAGTATCCTGCTAATCCCATAAAGGATCTGATATCCGAAACATCCTTTGGGGTAGGCCATTCCATGATAGACCTGATTTTGTCAGGGTCTACTACTACTCCTTCTTCAGATAGGACATGGCCTAAGTAATGTATTTGCTTCTGGAAGAATTCACATTTGTTAAATTTGGCATAGAGTTGATGTTCTCTTAGCACTTGCAGCACAAGTCTAAGATGCTCTTCATGCTCTTCTCCATTCTTGGAGTAAATTAATATATCGTCAATAAAAACCAACACAAATTTGTCTAGGAATTTGCTGAGTACACTGTTCATCAAGCACATGAAAGTGGCAGGGGCATTGGTCAACCCAAATGGCACTACCACAAACTCATAGTGACCATACCTCCTCCGAAAGGCAGTTTTATGGATGTCTTCACCCTTGATTTGAACTTGATGGTATCCTGACCTCAAATCAATCTTTGAGAAAATAGACGCACCCCCCAATTCATCGAACAAGTCATCGATCCTGGGCAAGGGGTACTTGTTCTTTATAGTTACCTTATTGAGTTGTCTATAATCTATACACAGTCTAAGGGTACTGTCCTTCTTTTTCACAAATAGGACTAGTGCTCCCCATGGAGACACGCTGGACAGGATATAACCCTTATCCATCATTTTTCTCAATTGCAATTTAAGTTCAACTAGTTCAGGTGTGCTCATCCGGTAGGGTGTCCTAGACACCGTCACCGCTCCCGGTGCAAGTTCTATCGAGAAGTCAATGTCCCTTCTCGGAGGTAGACCCGGTACCTCTTCCATAAATACATCTTTGTATTCTCTCAGGGTAGGGTGGTCTTCGAGGCCTGGTTTGTCGCCTTCAATTGTTTTTAGAACCTGTATTGCATATAGGGGACATCCTTTTCGGCAATACCTTCTCATTTGTAAAGCTGATATTTGTCTCACCGAGACGGGTTTTCGAATCCCTTGAAGGGTTATCCTTTTTCCTTCTTTACTTATGCATTCTAAGGTTTTATGGTAACAGTGCAATCTGGCTTTATGGGTGGCTAGCCAGTCCATACCAATCAATAGATAATATGATCCCAAGGGTAATATGTTAAGGGTTGCTTGGGTGGAGAATTCACCCAACATTAATTGGCAGGTTGGTATGACCTCTGCTACCCTTCTTTTGGTGCCAATGGCTAACTGTACTAACCATGGCTTGGTAAGTTTATGTGGCTATAGTTTACACTTATCAACAGTATTAGGGGCTATATAACTCAAGTTTGAACCAGGGTCAATCAGAATAGACACTAGATGGTTGGAAATCATACCTTCTATTTCCACCACTCAAGCTTGGTGGTTGGCTTGGTTATTATCCAAGGCTGCATAGATTTGTGGCACACTCTTGGCCATATCATTGACGGTGGTAGCTTCTTGGATGTTGTAAATTCTCTGACTATTCTGTTGTCGATGTGGACAGTCTCTTAGTAGGTGTTCTTCTCCGCAACTCCAACATTTCAAAGGTTCTCTCTTTGGGTTATCAACCTTCACTGGTACAAACCTAGAAGTTTTATTTCTGCTCAAAGAGCGAAAGTTTTGCTAGTGTACACTCTGGGCTGGGAAGCTCATCCTTGAGTTCTTCTTATAGTTCTTAAATCTTGGGGATTTAATCCCTTTTCTCTGAAATCCCGAACTATTCTTTGGTTTCCACCCTTTGCGAGGTTCTGTCCGATGTCCAAACTGTTCATGACAATATCTTGCCTTTCGGATAGTGCCTTCTAGGGTCTTTGGCTCATCAAATTCAATTCTGTTCTGATAGTCCTTAGGTAGTCCGTTGATGAAACGTTGCACCTTTTCCTTTTCCGCTTTTATGTAGGGTACATACCTCAGAAACTCGAGGAATCTGCTGACATATTCCTCTATGGTGAGTTGCCCCAGCTTGAGTTCATAAAACTCTTTATTCTTTTTGTCGAAATATTTTTCCGACAGATACTTCTTCCTGAAGTATTTCTCAAACTGTTCCCAAGACAGGTCTTCTTTGTGAATATCTTTTACATTCTTAAGGTATTCCCACCAAATGGAAGCCTTTCCGTTCAAGTTGAAGGTGGCCACTCAGGCCTTCAAATTTTATGAGAAGCCATGGACTCTGAAATACTTCTTTAGTCCAAGCAGCCAAGCCTCTGCTTCCTCTCCTTTCTTTATTTCACCATTGAAGGAGGGTGGTTTCACCTTCCTGAATTCTTCGAAATTATGACCCTTGGAAAGATTTTGCTTCTTCTTTCTTCTTCGGGTACAAAAACTAGTTCTGTTGCTAGAAGAGCCCTCTGAACCACCAGCTTCCTTCCCAGAGGAATTGTCTATCGCTTGTCCTTTACCTCTAGGATGGGCCTTTTTCGAGGTGCTCCTCTCAGTGTGGCCACTGATATGGCCATGTTTTTGTACCTCGGGTTCATGATGCATTTGTCTTTGTAGGTAGGATAAGCTCTGTAGTAAAACTGCGTTAATTTCTATTTGCTTCTCTTGTTCTTTCATCATCCTCTCATCGTCAGCCTTGCAGCTTTGTAATTCGACCATGAGGCTCCTCATAGTCTCGGCTAGATCTGGAGGGGTCCCTCCTGCCCTCCTTTCGTCAGAATCTTCGTCTCTATTGTGGGAACCCTCCCCCACTTCGTGGTGAGTCACCATTCTATACGTTGATAATTTCCCGTGGTTGATCTTCTTCTTGTGTGAAAAAGGTAAAATGTTCGTTGTTAGTCAATGTTCATATTCATTTATAACCAGTACATAATTCATATTTTTCTCATGCACACACACAATAGGAGTTTTCATTCTTAACTTTGACTTTTTAATTGAGGGCGTCAAGATAATGAGTTACTCCTATTAACAATACTTTGAAAAGAGTCTTTTGCGCAACTCGTTCATGAGCCCAAGCAGGCCAAGTGTTGTAACCATGCTCTGATACCAATTTGTAACACACCCACTACAAGATTTAAAAAATTTCGGCCTTTTCTTCTTTTCTCCGAGGAATAGAATTTCCCCGAGTCCCAATGGGACCTGATACAAATCCTGTCATCCCTTATCTGCACTCATCTGATCGGCGGTTATGGCCACAGGCCTTATAGGAGGGTACTCATCGGCTTTTGCGATACGGGAAATCGTGATACAGGTATTCCCTTGTTCATTTCGGGGTTTCATCCTTCGGAATTTCGCGGCTAGCGAATTATAAGGAAAACTTACCCTTGAGAGTCCCGGCCACAGGAAATCCGAAACACCAAAACCATGTGTGCGAATCCATTTCGAGACTTTGCCTATCGGGATTTTGCAAGTCAGGAGTTCGGGGGATGCGATGACATAAGGTCTCACATCGTAGTCTTTCGGGAGTCGAACTCCAAATTACTAACTCTAAACATACTTCCCTGTTTCGGGATTTCCTCCATCGGGAATTCGAGATATGCGACGACAGGAGGTCTCACACTTAGGTTTACTAGGAGCCAAGACTCTAAAACCTTAACATACGTATAGTTGTATATATGTGTTTCTCGACCCATTCCGAGAATTCGCAGACCGGGTTTTCGGGACTGGTGAACATAAGCCAACTTACCGTTAGGTATCCCGGGTGCCGACACACCAACACACCAAATAGCATCCATGTTAAGCCATTTCGGGACTTTGCAAGTTGGGAGTTCGGGAGATGCGAGTACAAGGGAATACGCCCTTGAGAATTCCGATTTCCAAAGTGCCGAAGTCTTGTAACCTATCCATGTATTGTTCTTTCGGGCCTTCACCCATTGGGATTTCGGGACTAACGTGTACAAGAAGACTGACCCTTGGGTTTCCCAGTTGCCAAAACACCGAAACACCAAGGTTTACCCACGCTAGACCTTTTTCCGGATCTCATACTTTGGGATTTTGCGATGGGTAATGACAAGAAGTCTCACTCCTAGGTTTTCTTGGGAGCCGGAACACCGAAAATTCATAGCTACTCTGTCCTATTATCATTTTGGGATTTCGCGAATCAGAGTTTCACAATGTGCACAGACAGGAGATCTCGCGCCTAGACCTTTCGAGACCCAAAACTCCGAAATATTGACTCCCAAACCTACGTATCTATTTCATGGTTTCTCCCATCGAAATTTCGTGGACTGGGATTCAAGACTTGTGAGTATAAAGGGACTCGCACTTAGGTATCCCGGGTACCAAAATGTTGAACTATCCTATCTCATCCACTCCTTAAACTATTTCAGGGTTTCGGTTATCGAGGTTTCGCGACTCGCGATGATTAGGGTTCTTCCCCTTTGTCTTCCTGGGTACCGAAACGTCGAAATGATTACCGACAGTCACATGTCCTATAAATGGATGGTCCAGATACTCCCATGAACCCTGGGGATCTATGGTCCCGATTTCTTCGTTACTTACGAAGATAAAAGGAAAGGGGTCGAGGCATTAACGCCCTCGTTTCTTACTCCAATCTAACGGTCACGACTGACCTCAGATCTTCCGAAAGGATCTCGTCCATAAATTGATTCTTATCCACACACTGCCATTTTGGGATTTTGCAATTCGGGGTTTTGGGGTTTTAAGAGGACCATCCCTCCTCGTGCAGGATTAATGAGACTTACATCATCAAATCCTTTTTCAGGTTCTTGGTAAGATTTCCAAGAAGGGTGTCTCTATGGGGAGATCCATCCAGGGTATTACCTGAGATGGATAAGGGTATAGATTTCCCGAGAACAGACTTGAAGTATGAATTAGATCGGTATACATATATATAGTTATTTATAAACATAAGCTATACGTAGTCTTTCCATTATAAGCATGCAACCACCATTTCTGGTCAAAACACCATGTAGACAGTCTTATACTGAAACCATTCATAATTGCACAGACTATGAGCATACAGGTTAGCATATAAATTTCAAGATACAAGATATAAAACATTTATCAGAAAAACACCGAGTTTGATGCAACTGTTGAGAGGGGTGCTCATTTCCACCCAATAGTAGGCTCAGTGATTCTGAATGGATTTACCACTAGCCACCCCCGAGCTGAGACCACGATGCTGCGAGACTGAGTCTTTGTTCACCCATGACCAAGAACAAAGGTTACTCTCCTTCTTCTCTGTTATCACTCACTCTGTAGTTTTTCCAGAGTTCTTTCGATCTCTCTTCCTCTTTCCATCGCGTCTGCCCCTTGATCGCACACTCTTCCTGCCTTTTCTCTTTTCAACGAGGTTGCGTGTGGCATGATCTTCCTCGCAGTGGTTGGTTCTAGGGACTCTACGGATGGGCGGTTCACCCCCATCCCTCATTAACTCATGAGGAGCCTCTTCACCTACCAACCTGGCAAGTAATTCATTTCAGGGCCAGCGAGCTGCTCTTGGTTCTCCGGGCCATTGAAGTCCAAATACAGTATTGGTTTCGGTAGAAGTTAACACCACCATTCCAGGTGCCTTCCACCACCTTTCTTCAGCCATCGTGGTCTCTTTTTCAGCACATCCCCCTCTCAGCAATCCTGCAATATATATATTCATAATATTATTTACATTCATCGACCTTTTTCACAAGGTCCATTCACATCACACATTCACATTTCTGAGTTTGCCACAATACTTGGCCAGTATAGTTATTTTTACAGACTGGGGGAAACAGGGTGTTACATGAGGCTAGGGCATTGACACCTCCTGAGGGTCCATCACGCGCCACGGTCTATACTGGTAGCATTCACTGCGAACTCGAGAAGGTCAAGTTTCCCGACTTCTTTGGTGCCCCAGATGGTGCAACCACCGAGTCATGTTTGGAAAATATGGTGATGTGTTTTGAAATTCACGACTATAGCTCCAACATGAAGGTCTGGATGGCGGTCTTTCAACTGAAAGGGAGTGCTCTTCTCTGGTGGAAGATACTCCTACCGCAATTAAACATGGTCGTCGAAGACGTGTCATGGGAACTGTTCGAGGAACGGTTTTGGGAGAGGCATATGTCTGAGGAATTCATTGAGCATCATCTCCATGAGTTCAATGCCTTGTGACAGGGTGGTTTTATGGTGCCCGAGTATGAGGTTCGTTTCATGAATCTTTTTCGATATTATCTAGGCATGAACACCGAGAAACTTAAGGTCAACAAGTTCATTTTCGGCCTTAATGCCAGCATTCATGCAAAGGTAAGGATTTTGATACCTCAAAACTTGCATGATGTTGTCCAGAAGGCCCTCATAGCATTGGAGGATCTCATAAGTGGGGGTTAGAGCAGGACTCTAACAAGACCGATGGGACCGACTACATCTGGTGCACAACAGCATCAGACACCATTTAGGCATGCACCAGGGTATCGAGGCACTCCAAAAGGATCCACCTTCACTACACCTTGATGAACAATGTCTCAACAACGAAATCCTTACAGAGGACCACAACCCCAACAACAATGTCGACCGCAACAACAACAGTTTAGGCTTGTTCAGCAGAACAGACCAGGATTCCAGGCCAATGGGTCGTCATCTTCTACTTCAGTTACCAGGAGTATTGGAGCAAAGACAGGGTGTTGGACACATGGGTTGTAACCTTAACCTGGGAGATATTTTCAATAGGACCAACCTATACGTCATGATATTAGGGTCTTATGACGTCGTAATCGGTATGGACTGGTTGGAATCGCATGAGGCGATACTCAACTGTAAGACAAAATGGTTAAGCTTGGTCGATGATGAGGGACAGAGACACGTGATTATAGGTAGGAACTAGGGATTTTCCTGAGGATCATATCTTCCTTACAACTATGGAAGAGCATGCGCAAGGGATGTAAGATTTATGCGATCCTTGTGTTAAACGAAAAAGGCGTGGCAGAAGGACTAGTAAACCTTTCGGTAGTATGAGAGTTTGCAGATGTCTTTCCAGAGGATTTGTCAGGGTTGCCACCTGAGAGGGAATTGGAATTTACCATCGACCTGAAACCATGAACTGAACTAATATTGAGAACGCCTTATCATATGTCAACCCCTGAGTTACAAGAGTTGAAAATGCAACTAAAGGAGTTTATGGACCTGGGACTTGTACATCCAAGTGTGTCACCATGGGGTGCACCTGTTATTTTCATAGGAAAGAAGAATGAGTCATGGAGACTCTGCATTGACTACCATCAATTTAACAAGGCAACGATACAAAAGAAGTATCTGTTGCCAAGGATTGATGATCTGTTTGATCATATGAAAGGTGTGACGATGTTTTCAAAGATCGACTTGAGATCAGGGCATCACTAGTTATGGATCAAGGAGTACGACATCCCTAAGTCGGACTTTAAGATGAGGTTTGGACATTATGAGTTTACCATTTTACCATTTGGACTACCGAATGCCCCAGGGGTATTTATGAGTTTGATGAATGCGGTGTTCCGCGAATACTTGGAAGAGTTCGTCCAAGTATTCATTGACGATATTTTGATATATTTTCAGATGATGGAGGAGCATAATGAGCACTTGTTCATGGTACTACAGTGTCTACGAGAGAACAAATTGTTTGGGAAGCTCTTGAAATGATCGTTTTATCAATCGAAGATTCATTATTTAGGGCATGTCATCTCTGACAAAGGTATTGTGGTGGATCCGGCAAAGGTCGAAGATATTATGGAATGTCATGTGCTGACAAATGTCCTGGAAGTGTGTAGCTTCATGGGTTTAGAGGGATACTATCGATGGTTCGTCGATGGTTTTTCGAAGATAGAAAATCCGATTACGGAATTGCAGAAGAAGAATAAGAAGTTTTTTTGGATCGAGAAATGCGCGGAAGAATTTTAGAGGCTCAAGGAGCTGTTGACGACAGTGTCGATACTAAAGGTCCTTGACATGGACGAGGACTTCTTGGTATGAACTGATGCATCCAAGGAAGGATTAGGCGGAGTCTTGATGCAAGACGTTCGTGTCATCACTTACATCTCAAGAAAGTTTAGAAGGCATGAGGAGAACTATGCGACACACGATTGGGAGTTGTTAGCTATTGTATATTCCTTGAGAGTTTGGAGACGCTATTTGATCAGATGAAAATTCGAACTAAAAACGAACCACTGTGGTTTAAAAAAAATCTTTATGCAAAGCGACTTGAACAAGCAAGAAAGGTGTTGGTAGGAATTTCTTAGCGAGTAGGATTTCAAGATTACCTACATAAAAGGAAAAGTGAACAGAGTGGCTGATGCGTTGATTTGGAGACCACGCATATCTTTGGCGATGCCTCTTCAAACGAATCTACATGAAAATATTCTAACTTTACAGCGCGATGATGACTAGTACAAGGAGGTCTAGGATTTTATCAGACAAAACACCCTGATGGTACCAAAATTTGAAGGATTTACTGTGGACAACAACAAATTATTGAGATTTAATAATTGGATTTAAGTACCTCCCAAAAACGAGTTGAGGATTTTGATCCTAAATGAGGCTCATAGAGAAGTGTACTTGGCTCACCTAGGAGTCAAGAAGATGAGGGAAAACCTCAAACCCTTGTTCTTATGGAAAGGAATGAAGGAAGACATAGTCAACTACGTGGAAAGATGTCTAGAATGTCAGGAAGTGAAGGATGAACATAGACATCCAGTAGGGTTACTGATCCAAGATCTTTTCGTCAAGTGACTTATTAAAGAACTGTATTAAATGAGGATAAATAAAAGTACACCATAAAGAAGGAAAATATCAAAAGGAAAGATACATAATCATGCAATATGAACACAAATAACTTGATAATGGATTTTGTCCCTGGTGGACTACGTCTCTGGGTCCTTCTCTCAATTGGGTAGGTCTTTTTATTAACTCCACAAAAGAATTGGTCAAAATACATAAGTATACCTCATTCTGGAGTTAAACCATAGAAGCTTTGCGCAGATCAGAAAACTAACACCACCGCTGCGTTCATGGCATCATTTTACCTAATCTCCATGCATCAATCCGAATTGGACACTTTCAGACCCAAGAAAAATATCGCCTCGAATTTCGCGCCTCTGTCTCGAAATTCGTACCTCTTCTGTACGTAAATGCCCTTGGTTCTCCTCCTAATACAAATGAGCATAAATCTCTATACAAAATAATTCATCACCAAGTGTTCTTCTCAACTTTTAATGAGAACTCCCTTACATGAGAGATGAACCCCCTTTTTATAACCCAAAAGGGGCATCTTTACATAACAAAATAATTAATTACAACCCGTTTTTAAAAATCCACTTGGATAAGGTTGTTTAGCATCTAGGCCATTCGTTCCAATAGTATGGCATGGGTTGTTTGAGCCATTGTTTAAGTATGGAATATATAAAACAAATCCCATTAAAATAGGGCTTAGGGCATATTTTTTAATGTGTGTGGTTTGTTGTAAAACCCACTTATCCAAAGTCTAACCTGTGGCATATAGTTATGGAGTGCGTGAATCTTGGAGGATAGTTGGGAGGCATATGCTATTTTTTGGTGTGTGGTCACATGGTCCAAAACACATGAACAGGGGCTGGGCTGAAGGCAACCCCTCCTTTTGGTGCATTAGTGCAGACCTTACATTTAAATAATAACTAAATCATATCTCAAACAAGAAATGTTGCATGGTGTAATGGTTGGCACATATGTGTGGGGCCTTTGGGCTATGTGATACGAGAAGATCATTTGTAGAGGTTTTGTTATTGGCCTCAAATGAAAGAAATTGTAAGTAAATATGTAAAGGGGTGTGTGATGTGTTCTACTTGTAAGCCTACTAATAGAAAATTGGGGCTACACACACCACTTCCTATTCCATCCCATCCATGGGAAATAATTTCCATGGATTTTGTAGGGGGTTTACCAATGACCAGAGGGGGTCATGATTATTTGTATCTCGTAGTGGATAGGTTCAACAAGATGTGTATATTGATGCCATGTAAAAAGAAGATCACTGTTGAGAAGACTACTAATCTCTTTTTCCAGCATGTTTGGGTTCACTTTGGATTACCCACGTCCATTGTCTCGGATCGAGATACTCTGCAAATGAGATTCTCGTATCACATGGACTCATTCACTTGTAGGAATACATAGCTTCCCAAGATGATAGAGTAATTTCCCCTGCAGACAATAGTTCTCTAGCTGTGCACCATGGGTTAGCTTCTCATATACTTCTTTAAAATATTCATCGATGACATATTTTTCTACAGAGCTATCATGAGATAAAGAAGTATTATTCAAAATAATAGAAGCTACAATAGGAGGTATAGAAAGCACATCGGCTACCTTGTTACTTGTACCCTTCTTGTAATTGATTACCAAATGAAATTGTTGTAGAAAACCCATCCATCTGTAGTGTCGAGATTGTTGCAATTTGATTTGTGCCTGAAGATACTGTAAGAGATGGTGATCTGTATGTATAATTGTTTCCTTCCCTAACAAGTAATGCTTCCATTTATTTACTCTTTGAAATAATGCATACAACTCTCTATCATATGTAGGATAGTTAACAACAATTTGGTTAAAAGTATTAGAGTGGTAACAGATAGGCTTACGATATTGCATCAATTCTGCACCCATGGCGTATCCGCTGGCATCTGTCTTGATCTCGAATGACTGTTGAAGGTTTGGCAGTGCTAATACTGGTGCGATACTGATCTTCTCCTTCAAAATGTTGAAAGTTTTTTGTTGCTTTCCTTCCCACTGAAAAGTGTTCTTCACACTGGTTAAGCCATGCAAAGTAGTTATGATAAAAGAGAAGTTCGGAATGAATCTTCTCCAATACTGGACTGCACCCAAGAAGCTTCAAATATCGGTTACACTCTTTGGCTCAGGCCATTTCACAATTACTTCATTTTTGGAAGGATCAATCTTCAATTGTCCTCCTCCCAGAATGTGACCTAGGTATATAAGTGCAGTCTTGCCAAATTCACATTTAGACATTTCCACATACAACTTTTCCATTTTCAAAGTATCCAATACTTTTTCTACATTCTTTACACGTTCATCCCAAGTCCTGCTGAAAAAAAGAATGTCGTCTAAATATGCAATCACAAAGTCATCCAGGAAAGGCCTGAATACATCGTTTGTCACATGCATGAGAGTTGTCGGAGCATTACAAATCTCAAATGGCATAACTAACCACTCAAACACTCCTTGTTTGGTTTTAAAGGCAGTCTTCCATGCATCATGTTCTGCAACTCTGATTTGATGATATCCACTACGCAAATCCAACTTAGTGAAAACCAACATTCTTCAACTGATCAAGTAAATCATCTATGCGATGAAGAGGGTATCGATTTTTCACCGTGATTTTATTTAAATCCTGGTAATAAACACACATTCTCCATGTGCCATCTTTCTTTGGCACCATCATGATCGGACAACCACAAGGAGATGAACTGGGCCTGATGACCCCTTGATCCAACAAGCCTTGTACCTGCTTCTTGATCTCTGTCATATCCACAACTGACATCATGTACATGCCCACATTAGGCAAAGAAGAATCCTACTGCAGATGTATCTCATGTTGGATTTCCCTCTGAGGTAATCCATCTAGTTCCTGAAAAATATCATCATACTTAGAAACAATATCAGTTAATTTTTTTTTATGAGATGGATCACACCCTTGGAAATCATCGGATGTCCTGACATATTTCTCTTTGATGATCATGAGTACATATCTCTTATTAGTGGTTATGAGTGTTTTCATTTTCCCTACACTAACAAGCGTCGTATTCACCCTCATGCTGTGAGATCTAATAATATATTCCACTCCCCCTTTTGTAAGGTGGTATTTGTTCTCATGACGAAAGAAGACTGCTTTTCTATCATAAAGATAAGGACTTCCCAACACTATTCCACATATATCAAGTGGTACAACATCCAAATCTACTTCATCAATCAACTTTGAAGCAATAGCAAATCTAACCCTACATTGTTTGGTGACATTAAGTTTTGCTTTGTCACATACCCAACCAAGAGGGTAAGGATTTGGATGTGGTTTCGTTACAAGACCCATCTTCTTGAGAAGTGATTTAGATATCAAGTTTACCTGGGAACCGAGATCAAATAATGTATCTATCTTAGTATGGTTAGATACAACTCGTATATGAAATAAGTCATTCCTCTTTCGTTCATCAATATGAGATTCATCAGTGGAACTTGAACTAGCATGAATATAATCTTTACCTTGTACTCCAACCGTTGTGATCCTTCCTTCATCTCCTGATTCAGAACCAAGATCTTGCTGCACTGTAGCAACGATCTTTGTCTTCCCCTTTCTAGTGAATTGTTTCAGTTTCTTTTCCATATGTAGTTTCCAACAGTGTTCTTCATCGTGACCGCTCCTCTTGCAATGAGTACAAGATGGATTTTCTCCTTCTCTTGTTACTGTAGCGGTCTTATTTCCTTTCCTTTTGAACTTCTTGAAATTCTTTTGTGGGAAATTGGAAGGTTTCTTCATGGGATATTCTTGAACATGTTTCCCCCTGTTCTCAACGTGAGTGGCTTGCACACAAACTTCGTCAAGACTAGTGGGGTTAAACAAGAGAAAAGTATGACGAATATAACTATGAAGTGAGGCAATATACTTCATTCAAGTTTCATAAGAATCCAAAGGAATATTCAATGCTAAAGCTGTCTTCCTAAATTCCTCTGTGAAAATTTGTACGTTCTGATCTTTACTCTGTCTCAACGTTTTCCATTCCATCATTGCTTTATGTAAATACCCTAATGGATAGAACTGCTTCCTTATCTCTGTTTTAAAATCCGACCATGAGGAAAGAAGCTTACCACACTTACTTCTATCATGTAGCTTTCTCTCCCACCATACGAGATCGGTGCCTTCCAACCGAAGAGAAGTCAGTTGCACTTTAACATCCTCTTCGTCAATGTGCTGAACACGAAAATATACTTCAACCTGTTGGATCCAATTGCCTAACTTTTCAGGATTAGCATCTCCATTAAACATAGGTAAAGAAAAAATTACCTCAAGCTTTAATAAAGGTTTCTTAAAATATGCTTTATGGTTAGAATGTTGAGAGTGATGAGAATTCTCAGAGGAAGAAGAACTAGAACTTGAAGGTGAAGACAGAGGCTCAGGAGGATCTCCTCCAACCCCTTGGTTTACCTAAGCATCATCATCTGCATGTGCTTCCTTTTTATTCTCATTCTTCCTCATCCTCTTCTCATAATCTCCATACATTTGTTCGACCATTTCTGACATGCGATAAAAGACCATGTGAAAGTTTTTCTCCTGTTCATCACGCTTGTCCTCTTCTGCCATCTTCTTCCTTCGGGATGTACGACCAACTTCAGGATTGAATGTCTTTAGAGTTCCTTCACCCTTCTTATGCTTGGCCCTAGTAAGCATTCATACTCAACAATTCAAGTCAAAGACGACTGCTTTGATACCAACATGATCCGGGATCTTTTCGTCAGGTGACTTATTAAAGAACTGTATTAAATGAGCATAAATAAAAGTACACCATAAAGAAGGAAAAGATCAAAAGGAAAGAAACATAATCATGCAATATGAACACAAATATCTTGATAATGGAGTTCATCCCTGGTGGACTACGCCTCTGGGTCCTTCTCTCAAATGGGTAGGTCTTTTTATTAACTCCACAAAAGAATTGGGCAAAATACATAAGTATACCTCATTCTAGAGTTAAGACACAAAATCTTTTCTTAGATCAGAAAACTAACAGCACCACTATGTTCGTGGCGTCGTTTTACCTAAAAATGACTATCTCCACACTTCAATCTGAGTCAAACACTTTCAAACCAAAAAAAATATCACCTCGAATTTCGTGTTTCTGTCTCAAAATTCGTACCTCTTCCGTACTTAAACACCCTTGGTTCTCCTCCTAATACAAATGAGCATAAAGTTATTTACAAAAGAATTCATCACCATGTGTTCTTCTCAACTTGTAATGAAAACTCCCTTACATGAGAGATGAACCCCCTTTTTATAACCCAAAAGAGGCATCTTTACATAAAAAATAATAATTAATTACAACCCCTTTTTAAAAATCCACTTGGATAAGGTTTCTTAGCATCTAGGCCATTCATTCCAATAGTATGGCATGGTTTGTTTGAGCCATTGTTTAAATATGGCATATATAAAACAAATATTAAAAACAAACCCCATTAAAATATGGCGTAGGGCATATTTTTTAATGTGTGTGATTTGTTGTAAAACCCACTTATCCAAAGTCTAACCCGTGGCATATAGTTATGGAGCGCGTGAATCTTGGAGGATAGTTGGGCGGCATATGATATTTGTTGGTGTGTTGTTGCATGGTTCAAAACACGTGAACCGAAGGCCTAGCCTCTCCTTTTGGCGCATTAGTGCAGCCCTTACATTTAATTAACAACTAAATCATAACTCAAATAAGAAATTTTCTATGATGTAATGGTTGGTGCATATGTGTGGGTCCTTTGGGCTGTTTGGAGGTTACGAGTTTGACTCTTTGGGAGTTGAAATAAACTTTTGCATATTCCAACCACTGGAGGGGTGCCATGTGGCAGCCCATGATTGGGCTACGTGGCACCATATAATTGGTCCACAAAAATTGCCACTAGTCACAATATTATTTGCCAATAAAGTCGACACGTTTCATCACCGAACGTTCCCATGTGTCTTCCATGCCACGTAATCTTTCCAACTAGATGTGCCACGTGTCACCCTTTCAGTGGTGCCACGTGTTACTTCGACTTTTCCCTATTTGACCAAGTTTGACTGAACTTTGACCGCTTATAACTTTTGATCTATAACTCTGTTTGACAAGCCGTTTGTGCCATTAGAAATATTGAGACACACTCTTTGCGATTGTGCCCTTTTTACTAAGTTTTAAGAAATTTGATTTTTTTCCCTTTTTTTGCCTGCTGAAGCCATTCTAAGTGTTTTGATTTGCTTCTGTGCGTTCTGAGTTGTCTTAACCTTCTCTAGATCCTTTTTGGATCAGTTACTAAAGACACAAGCCATTACGGAATTGAAATGGGAGGTAATTTTGATGGATTAAATTGTTGGATTGCCACTTACGACAAGGAGACACGACTCGATTTTTGTGGTAGTAGACACTCTAATGAAGAGTTCTCATTTTATTCTTGTGCATATGACGTATCAGGCACCTGACATAGCTAGAGTTTTCATCAGCGAGATTATGAGGCTGCATGGTGTGCCTAAGAGGATTATATCTGATAGAGGATCGATGTTTACATGACGATTTTGGACTAGTTTCCAAGAGGCCTTGGGAACCCAACTTAACTTCAGTACTGCATACCACCCAGAGATAGACGGGAAGACCGAGTGAACGAACTAAATATTAGAGGATATGTTGCGTATTTACGTAATGGACCAACATAAAAATTGGGAATAATTCTTGCCACTGGTAGAATTTGCATATAACAACAATTATCAAATCACCATTAAGATGGCTCCATTCGAGTTTCTTTATGGGTGACCATGTCGAATGCCTTTGAATTGGGATCGGCTTAAGGATAGGGTCCTGGTAGGACCTGAAACGATCCAAGAAATGGAAGAACAAATGCGAACAATAAGACAAAGGATAAAGGTAGCGCATGATCAACATGAGAGTTATGTCGATGCACATCGTGTGGACCGTAGTTACGAAGTTGGCGATCGAGTCTTCTTGCAAGTGAAACTGCATAAGAGTTTGATCAATTTTGGAAAGGGTACTAAACTCTCTCCTAGGTTCGTGGGACCTTTTGAGGTTGTGGAAAGGAAGGGGCCCGTGGCCTATCAACTAGATTTTCCTGATTCTTTGAGCCGTATGCAGGATGTTTTTCACGTATCTGTCTTGATACATTATGTCAGTGGCCCTACACATGTGATTGACATGAGTTCCTTGCAGGTATCAGACGAGGGTGCGCTCATGGCGGAGCCAATCCGCATTCTGGACCATCGCATTCGACAGCTACAACGTCGAACAGTATATCAAGTCAAGGTATCGTGGGACAACTATAGTCCGCACTCGGCGACCTGGGAGGACACATATGATATGCGTCAATATTTTATGGTTTTTCTTGATAGCTAGACATATTGATATTGTTAGACGATTTATTTCGGCATTTATATACTGTGAAACTTCAGGACGAAGTTTAAACCAAGAGGGGGTGTATGTAACATCCCGCTCTTGCGCACACCTGATTGGACTTATTCTTTGAGGACACTTGCATGCAAGTGATCCGGTTCATATACGATTGGCTTTCTTTGATTATGATTATGAGATGTTGTTGATCTGTTGATATGTTATTTTCCTATATCTATATCGACATGTGCTATTGACTGGGTTCTCCTGAGTGTGTAGGACTTTGGACATTAGAGGATGTCGATGGCATCGATGGATCTACTTGGACTCTAGATCAAGCCAGGGAGTGGACTGTTATGGTTTGAATTCTTTGATATTACACATGTGACATGACTATATATTATGATGTTTCTTGATTATAGATGACATGATTCGTTGATGGATGTAGGATGACGATAGCTTGCCAACTAGACTCACATTTGGATTAAAGGGGTCACGCATGGAAACCAGAGAGATTGAGGGAGAGGTGTGGCAGTATCCTTTCCACAGCCTAATGGCACTCCCATCGTGGCTTAAAATGTAGGTTAATGATTACCCAGTCGGTCACGATGATTCTAAGGGCCGCGCAATCAGGCAAGGTCCTTATTCCTTAGAGGCCCTTAGTCTCCCATAAGGTCACCTAACAGATTATTGACTTCAGGGGTTTGACGTCTACCAAATTCAGTCAAGAGGCGAGTGACACCCTTGGAGCACGTAGTGCGTCTTGAAGGGCACATCACGCAAATAAAAACAGAATGCAGGCAAGTGGCACCCTTGGAGCACGTAGTGCATCCTGAAGGGCACATCACGATTTTAACTATGGTGAGTTAATAACCAAGCACCTAGAAAACTATGCCTCCTTAGGACCTGGTTGGTCGTAAAATGAATGATGGTATGAGTAAAGTTTAATAACTAATTTTTCCCTTAAAAAATGTCGCCAAGCCTAGTGAATTTAAAACCTAGGTCTAAGTAGAACTTGTGAACAAAAAAAACAACTAACTGGACATGAAACAAGAAGGGGGTAAAGAAAATTCAAGCATAAATAATTAAAGTAAAATTGTAATGAAGGTTTAATTATTAAAAGGGTAAATTGTTGTTTTTGTCTACCAGAATTGTTAGAAAACTCTAAAAGGCTAGTGCAAGGAGTGTGCAAGAATTCGTTCAGGAGTTATGTGAGGAGCGTTCTAGGTGGACACACCAAAAAATGTCCTAAGATGAAAAAGGTTGTGTAAGGAGTGCACATTAGAGTTACTGAACACTCTGAGGAACCAACACAAGGAGTGTGCAAGTGAGTCTTCACGGTCCAAAGACTCAAAGAGGAGAGTTGGGTGCAAGGAGTGCACGAAGCCAACACATAGCTGAAGTATTGGAAGAGCTCTAGAGGAAGAGCATGACTATGAGGAGGGAATAAAAAACCATTTGAAGGAACAAAGGGAAGAAACCCCTTTGAATTTTGAGCAATTATAAGCTCCGGAGAGATGGTGCAAGTGTGCACAGATTTCCTGCAAGGTGTGTAGAGGTCAAGAACCTTTTAAGGTTTAGATTGTGGAAGGAGTGCACAAGAGGTTTTCATAAACCATTAAGATCCAACGAGATTTGAGTGCAAGGAGTGCACGAAGCCAACACACTATTGAAGTTTTGAAAAAAACTCAGGAGAAAGAATTCCTTGTTTCCAGAAGGGAAAAAATATTTGTTGAAGGAAAAAAGGGCCAAGACCCTTTGAAAACCTCAAGAAATTTGAAATCTCAGAAGGGAGAGTGTTACAAAGAACATAGTCAAAGATGAGCTTTCTAAAATTTTGAGAAATCCTCCTTTCAAAGGAAGTGAAGTTGCACAACAAGAGGAAGCTACACCAGTTGTCGAATTAGCTGCAAGGTGTACTATATGGACCGTTATATCTAAGTCCAGATAGGAGGAAGAGCGCTTAGAGAATGAGTATAGATCCCATCCATCGGATCTGTGCATGAGGATCGAAAACCCCTAGATCAAGGTAAGTAGCATCGTTGTTAACCCCTTTTAATTATTTGTACTTCTCAAATTCGGACACTTTCATGTGTTTAATGTGGAGGGGCTAAGTCTCCTGAAGTCTCGAAGACAGAAATAAATCTCAAGTGTCGGTTATAAGGCCATGCATCAACAGATCGCACATGATTCAGGAGTGTGACACCTCAGTAGAGTTGGGTCGTGGTGCTGACAGGAGGATACAACCCCTAAGCTCCAAAGCCTAGAGAAAACCTTGACCATTGGCGTCAGGAATATGTGTCAAAATATGGTGTGTTCGGAGACTTGGCACTCCGGAAGAATCATTAGGTGAGTCATTTTTGGGTCAGAAATTTCCTAAAGTCTTAGGACCCGAAATCAATCTAGGAGGTCAGTCATCAATACATGTGTCCGCAGATCTAGCGTTGTCTGAAAGGCCAACAACTCGATGATTTGGGGGTGTTGTAGTATAAGTGTGTGGAATTCCCAAAGTTTTGAAGCCCAAAATGGATCTTAGCCATTTCCATAGAGAACCACATATCAACAGATCTCGAAATCCARGGATCTGGTACTTCGGAGGAATGAAGTTATAAGTATGTTTGGGTTGAGAACTCCCAAAGGCGGAAGTAGATCTTGATCATCTGTTTACAAGGACAGGCGGAACGTTGATCACACTCTTCATGATTTCGTCTGTTCGACACTATGGGGGATATGACGTATTGAGTTGTGGAAGGCTCCAAAGACTGGTGCGTGGAGTATATAACCACTGTTGACCTAAGGCGAGCGACATCCATCCGATTTGTGACTTCGGATTTAATGAATTCAACATATTTTCATAGTTGTTGGGTCAGGAATCTCGAAGCCCTGAGTCTCGAAGCCTCTCTGTACTGTCGATTGCAGCACGTAATGAGGACCGTCGATCCCTCCCTCAATTTCGTTGTCTGCTGGTTCATTGTTCGAGAGGAACATCATGTGTTGGTGTTGGAGCTCTCGGAGCCTAGAGCTCCGAAGTCCCAAATTCTCTGCTAAGTAGAAAACTAGGCCACGGTTTTGGTCTGCAATCAAGTGGAAGACTCTATTGGAGTATTAGGACCCTCACGAATTTGAATTTGTGCACAGGGAAAGAAATAAGGCCTTTGGTATATGATTTCAAGGGTTCAACAAGAGCTCAAAAGTTGATTCAACTCCCTACTGTGAACGATCCTTGATCAGGAGGTCGTGCAAACCTCATCAGTGGTATAGGTTTTCATCATTGAGTCTTTTATTACTAAAATATTGTGAATGCTATTTTTACTCACGATGAATCTCTTGAATATATGAGGATTGTTGAAATTTGTTTGAGAAGTCTTCCTAAAAAAATTGATCATGTCACTATTTCTATAGAGGAGTCAAGGGATTTATCAGAGCTAACACTTGATGATCTGTTTGGAATCCTTCAAGTACATTAACACGGGTTAAAAAAGAATGAGGAAACTCGAGATCAAGCTTTCCAAAGAAATATGAAGGTTGACGACAAGAACAAACAATATTCCACTACGAGGAATCACA
>ML785156.1:677521-694103 GCA_009831015.1 Picea engelmannii
GTTATAAGGCCACGCATCGATAGATCGCACATGATTTGGGAGTGCGACACCTCAGTAGAGTTAGGTCGTGGTGCTGACAGGAGGAGAAAATCCCTAAGCTTTGAATCCCAGAGCAAACCTTGACCATTGGCATCAGGAATATGTGTCAAAAGATGGTGTGTTCAGAGACTTGGCACTACGGAAGAATCATTAGGTGAGTCATTTTTGGGTCAAAAATTTCCTAAAGTCTTAGGACCCGAAATCAATCTGGGAGGTCAGTCATCAGTACAGGTGTCCGCAGATCTAGCATTGTCTGAAATCACTACAACTCGACGATTTGGGAGTGTTGTAGTATAATTGTGTGGAATTACCAAAGTTTCAAAGCCCAAAACAGATCCTAGCCATTGGCATAGAGAACCACATATCAACAGATCTCGGAATCCGGGGATGTGGTACTTAGGAGGAATGAAGGTATAAGTTTGTTTGGGTCGAGAACTCCCGAAGGTGGAAGTAGATCTTGATCGTCTGTTTACAAGGACAGGTGGAACGTTGATCACACCCTTCACAATTTCGTCAGTTCGACACTACAGGGGATATGACGTATTGAGTTGTGGAAGGCTCCAAAGACCGGAGCATGAAGTTTATATCCATTGTTGACCTAAGACGAGCGACATCCATCGATTTGTGACTTCGGATTTCATGAATTCATTGTATTTTCATAATTGTTGGGTCAGGACTCTCGCAGCCTTGAGTCTCGAAGCCTCTCTGTACCATCGATTGTGGCACGTAATGAGGACCGTTGATCCCTCCATCAATTCAGTTGTCTTCTAGTTCGATGTTCGAAAGGAACATCATGTGTTGGTGTTCGAGCGCTTGGAGCTTGGAGCTCCGAAGTCCCAAATTCTCTGCTAAGTAGAAAACTAGGCCACGGTTTTGGTTTGTAATCAAGTGGAAGACTTTGTTGGAGTATTAGGACCCTCACGAATTTGAATTTGTGCATAGGAAAAGAAATAAGGCCTTTGGTATATGATTTCAAGGGTTCAACAAGAGCTCAAGAGTTGATTCAACTCCCTACTGTGAACGATCCTTGATCAGGAGGTCGTGCAAACCTTAGCAGTGGTGGAGGTTTTCATCCTTGAGTCTTTTATTACTAGAGTTCAAAATATTGTGAATGTTATTTATACTCACGATGAATCTCTTGAATATAGGAGGATTGTTGAAATTTGTTTGAGAAGTCTTCCTAAAAAAATGATCCTGTCACTATTTCTATAGAGGAGTCAAGGGATTTATTAGAGATAACACATGATGATCTATTTGGAATCCTTCAAGTACATGAACATGGGTTAAAAAAGAATGAGTAAACTCGAGATCAAGATTTCCAAAGAAATATGAAGGTTGATGACAAGAAGAAACAATATTCCACTACGAGGAATCACGGTTATGTTTTCCTTCATCATCAAATAAAGGAGGTAGAGGTCATGGAATATTTATAGGAAGAGAAGGTCATGGTAGAGGAATAAGAAACAACCCTATGAGAGTTAAATTTCATTGCAACTATTGTAATAAAGATGGTCACCTTGAAAGCTATTGTTTTAAGAAGAAAATAGACATCGCTCAAGAAAATTTTAGTAAAGATGAAAGTGAGAACTCTCAAATTTTGCTTCTTACATGTAACAGTTTTGATTCCAAAGATGATTTTGTATGGTATTTATATAGTAGCTACTCAAATCACATGACAACAAATAATTATTTTTTTGTAAAGTTAGATGAGAGTGTGAAGGGAAAAGTAAACTTTGGAAATGATAATGAGGCAAAAGTAAGGGGAAAAGGTACCCTTTCCATAAAAGTCAAGAATGGAATTATTATGTATATACATGATGCTTTGTTTGCTCGAAGTTTAAATCATAACTTGATTAGCATATTGCAATTGAATTCTAAAAACTACAAGACTACTTTTGAAGGATTTTTTTGTAATATTTTTAACAACAATGGCCTTGTTGTCGAAGTTCCTATGACAAATACTAGGATGTTTTTGTTAAGTATTGAATCAAGTGTAGCTTGCTTGAATGCCTCAGTTGATGAATCTTGGTTATGGAACAAGAGGTTTGGGCACCTTAATTTTGGATCTCTTTCCTTCATGCAAAAGAAGAACTTGGTAAGAGGTTTACCTTCATTCATAGAACCTGAAAATAACATATCTGAAGGTTGTGCAATAGGGAAGCAACATAGAGATAACTTTCCACATCATCATTTTAGCGCAAGTGAACCTTTGGCCTTAGTACATGTAGATATTTATGGCCCCGTGTAGATCTTATCTCTTGGAAAGAATATGCATTTTCTTCTCTTTGGAGTTTATTTTTCAAGGATGTATTGGGTTTATTTCTTAAGTTTGAAGTCTCAAGATTTTGGTTTCTTTCAAAAAATTAAACCACTAGGTGAGAAGGAATTAGGATATTATTTGAAAGTATTGATAATTGATCAAGGTGGAGAATTCACTTCCAATGAATTCAAATAATTTTGCATCTTACATGGGATCAAGAAGGAGTTAACTACTACATATACTTCTCAAGAAGATGGAGTAGCAGAGAGAAAAATAGAACAATTGTAGATATGACTAGATGTATGTTAAAAGAAATGACTTTGACAAACATGTGTTGGGAAGATGCAGTCCTACAACTACATATATCCTCAACAAAAGTCCTACAAAGATGGTAACAAATTCTACTCCTTATAAAGCTTGATTTTGTAGAAAACCAACTATTTCTCATCTGAAAATATTTTGGTATGCATGCTTTGTTCACATTCCTGCACAACAAAGACATAAATTAGATGGAAAATTAGTGAAATGTATTTTCATTGAATATTCATAAGAAAGAAAGGCTTATAGTTTTTTTGATCCACTTACTAATAAACTTTATGTTAGTAGATATGCAATCTTTGATGAAGGGGGAGGTTATCACAAAAATGAAGGAGAAGATAAAGTTCTTACTCCACATATTGAAAACATATTTTTTGATAAAAATGATCAATCTTTGCATCCCTCCACTGTAAGAAATCCAGGCTCACCTTCAAGTATTTCTCCATCAATTTCACCTTCACCTTCTACGATAGCAAGATCTCATGTTGATACACAATCAAAATATTCATATATTCCTCCTAGAAAAACGAGAAGTTTGAAGGAGATATATGAGACATCTAGGTATGTTGGTGATAATTTTGGTCTTTTTTCTTCTACCTGTGCTGAAATTTTTAATTTTGAAGAAGCTTGTACTTATGAGCCATGGATGCAAGCCACGGAGGATGAGATGCCACAGATTTAAAAAAAAATGATACATGGGAGTTAGTTGATCTTCCTCATGGAAAATCCACTATTGGTGTAGAGTGGATTTACAATCTAAAATTTAATATGGATGGAAGTATTTCAAAGTATAAGGAATGACTAGTTGCAAAAGGATATGTGCAGAAAAAAGGAATTGACTATGAGGAAATGTTTGCTCCACTAGAAAGACGTGAAAATGTAAAAAAAGTTATTTCCATTGCATCTCAGTTAAATCTCAGTTAAAGTTAACAGTTTATCATATGGATGTTAAATCTTATTTCTTAAATGGATATTTAAAGGAAGAAGTTTATGTTGAACAACCTCAAGGTTTCATTGTTAAAGGTAAATAAGATAAGGTTTATAGGCTTAAAAAGACTCTTTATGGTCTTAAACAAGCCCCTAGAACTTGTTACTCTAGAATTGATAAATATCTTCATGAACATGGCTTTGTTAAATGTCCTTCTGAGAGTACATTGTACAATAGTTTGTGGGATCATATTTCATCATTGTTTTTTTATATGAAGATGACTTATTTTTTATGAGCACCTCACCCTCACTTGTGAAGGAGTTCAAAGAGGTAATGAAATTTGAATTTGAGATGTCTGATTTAGGAGAAATGCAATATTTTTTGGGTATGCAAATCAAGCAAACAAATGTAGATATATCAATTGGTCAATCAAAATATGTTGAAGACTTGTTAAAGAGATTTAACATGCATGGTTGTAAGCTTGTGAATACTCCTTATTTGTTGGGATTAAATTAATGAAGGAAGATGAAACTCCACTGTGTAATGCCACTCTTTATAGATCTTTGATTGGTAGTCTTATGAATATGATAACCACTAAACTAGACATCATGTTTGTTTTGAGTCTAGTTTCCAGGTTCATGTCTCAACCTCATGAGTCTGATTGGCATGCAGCCAAAATAATCCTTAGTTATGTAAGTGGTACACAGTTTTATGGATTGTTTTATAATGCTAGTAAAGATTCCAATGTTGTAGATTATACAGATGTTGATTGGGCATGTTGATTGGATGATTGAAAGAGAACTTATGGATATGTGTTTCTCTTTGGAGGAAATCTTATTTCTTTGAGCAGCAAAAATCAACCCATCGTTGCTCTATATACAACTGAAGAAGAGTATATTGCAACATCATCAACAAGTACACAAGCCATTTGAATGGAAAGTTTATTTGAAGACTTGGGAATGAAAGTAAATAATCCAATCAAATTCTATTGTGATAATCAAAGCACAATATCCATGAGAATCATGTATTCCATAGCACGAGAAAATACATTGATATTCGACATCATTTCATTCGAGATCTTGTATAACAAAAATTCATCTCTTTCGAATTTTGTCGATATGAAGATCATCTTGCAGACATTTTCACTAAATCTCTTTCAAAGGATAAATTAGCAAATCTTAAACTATTGCTGGGAATTAAAAAAAACTTGACATCAAGGGGGAGATAGAAATAACCGATGCCTAGATTTTAGGCAATCCGAGGACATTTGGTTGGGTTGATGCACTCCAAAAGTGAAGTCAAATTTTTCAATTGTTTGATTTCACCTGCCGCGCTTTTTTATTTTACCTTCCATGTTTTCTATTGGGCGGCTCCTCAACGATGTTTATGGGGGTTTAATCTTATCCTTTTTTCTATAAACAAATAATAAATGATCGAAGTTTCTATTTTTAGCTATTTTATTCCATAGTTGTGTTGTTGTCTTATCAGAGTGTTGTATTTTTTCCTATGAAACAGAGTTGTGTTCATAGTTTGAGTGGTGTACCATGTTTTAATGTAACATAGTGTTGTTGAGGTGTTTTTTTTTTTTTTTAATAAAGTTGTGTTGAGTGTAATGCACAATCTGCAACTATTTTTTTTATTGTTACATATAGTTGATCACAAGTCCAGTATAATTTTTTGGTTGTTGTAATTTATTTTATAAAATAGAGTATAACAAAGCATTCGTTTGATCTTTGTTGTACAATCTTCAGGATTTTTATTCTGTTTACTATTTAGATCTCAAATTTTTGGTATGATTCCTTAAACAATCATTAAATCCTTGTATTCCAATCTTAAATCCTTTGTGCCTAAATAACCCACCCATACAACCTGTCTTATTGATGCCTTGAAAAAAGGTCATTTATTAAAATGATAATGAGACACATTGTCATTGGTTCGCCTTATTTGAGTACAAAAACATCCAAACTATACACCTATTCACTTAGCCCAAAATCAATATATTTTCATTCACACGATGGATTATGGGCATTACTGATTTTAATTACATTGAGCTTTAAGCATCATTCAAAGTTCATACATCTTACACAAAATCAAAATACACGCATCATTCTAAGTTCATACTCTTGTATATGTATACAAAATCAAAATCTACGTGGCATTAACCATGTGAATTCAAGTGCGTAAAGGTAAGCTATTTTAAACATGCCTAAAGGTAAGCTACTTTAAATACACGATAGTTTATGTAAATTTACATAAATTCACATATGCATACATACGATTCCCTCATGCCTAACCTTAGGGAACACGAGATTCGAATTCGTGAACTTTTTTAATGGGGATAGCTTTATGTGCTCATAATCACTTGAGCTAATCCTTGATGCATACATTATAATTTATTAATATCTATTTGGTGATATTATTAACCATGACACTCATAAATTTTTATCAATGATATTAAAGTTGAACAATAAGAGGATGGAGTAAGCTCATAGATTCTTAAATTAGATAGACAATACATGTACACTTCATGAATGGCTAGGTAGTCATGTCTTATACAATTATCATCTTGCTCACCTTAACTTAGATGGACAATACATTTACACTTCATGAATGGCTAGGTAGCCATGTCTTATACAATTATCATCTTGCTCACCTCCTATAGACAATTGGCAAGGAATTGCTGCCCTTTGCAAATACTTTGTTGTATTATATGATGTAACGCTTAATTAAATCTAGTTAAGACATTATTATCTAGTATGAATTTTAATTTTCTAAAGCTTAGGGAGGTTTCTAGGAGGGGGCTCCAATGTTTCCAACCGTTCTTCACTTGAAACACCATATTTAATCTCCATGTGAAATGGTCGTCTAAATGACATTGCAAAATCCAAATTCGTGCCTAGATGAACGATATTGATTGTATTGTTAATGATAATTAAGGTGTTTTCATATAGATTCAATCTCCATGTGAAATGGTCATCTAAATGACATTGCACAAACCAAATTTGTCCCTGGATGAACGATATTGATCGTATTGTTAATATAATGATCGTGTTTTCATATTTGTAAATTTTTAAGTAATTTAATACTTAAAACATATATTAAAAAATATGTAAAATTTAAAAATAACAAGCAAACAAACTTAAAACTATAATTTTAATAAATTTTATCTAAACAATTTTTTAATTTAATTTCAACATAGAAATTTTGAATTTAATTTGATTTTCTTAATTTCATAAATTTAAAAATTTTAATTCAATTTTTTATTTAAATATTTTTTTAAATTTAATTTTTTTTGGTGGTAAGTGTAGTGGGCTATTATATGTTACATAAGAGTTCAATAATTTTTTTGTTTGCTTGGGTTTATGTATTGTTTCGAATAATCTATGGAAAGTTTATGCTTTAATGTAAGAGTTGTAGTTAGTCATTGAAGCTAATATTCAATCATTGATTGTTATTGGGGATTCAAAGCTCAATATAGGGAAAACAGTTTCAAAGAATGTTCTTGATAATATTCTAGATTCATTGTTAGATCGAGAAAGAGGTGCTTAAATTTTTTAGTATCGGATTATTTCATGTACTCGAGGAAAACAATAAGTTGCATATAATTTTGCTAATGAAGCCACCGTCTTAAAAGAGGGGGTTATAAACATCAATTGAAACCAATTAGATTTACCCATTCCATAGCATATCAACATCATGTCTAAGCCACTTATAAAAGATTTAAGGCATCATATGGCTCAATGTGTGGTCATCCAACCCTATCATAGAGGTAGTTATGAGAAGAGATGGAGGTCTTCTGGTCACATGCTCACAATTATGCATTCACATGATTATGAACTTGGGAGTGGTGTGTTCCTTGGTCACACTGGGATTAAGCATACCGGATTGCAGTGTGAAGGAAGAATCTCTAGTTAGCAAGATCCTTAGAAGGGTATGTATTTTTGATGCAGGTATCCTTGCATATCTTATTGCTTCAAAATTATAGTGAGCCCCCTCATGTGACATCTGCGATGGGGAAGATATCAATTATTGAGGTTGGCGAGTAATTTGGAAGTTCTAATAGTTGAATCTTGCTCCAATTTCAATGATTTATTGTTCTATTATATCAAAGTGGTGTGATTATGCATAATTCTTTGATCTCAAATCGCCTAGTCAAGTATTTGGTTTCCTAGTACCAGGGGGTGTTTATTTAAATTTTCTTCATAGGCATTGGTTGTTTTATTTGTTTTCATACTTTCATTCTTGGAGGATGTATGTTCTTTGGGTTTCCAATGAATGTTTTCAAATTCGTTTAGTTTGGCAATTTTGAACCCTATGTTTCCAATTAATGTTTTCAAATTCCTTTGGTTCGACAATTTTGAACCCTATTTTATCTCTTTAGCATCTTGTTCTTTGTTGGGCTTGGATGTGGCTCATATTGTGGTGTCTATGCAAGTGTTATGGTGTTCTTTTGTTATTGTTTTAGAATGGATTATTGGGAACTCATGGATATTAGAATGGTTTGGAAGAACCATGAAGATTCATTAGAATAAGTAATAGGAAACCACTCAAGTTGCAACAATTATAGGCACACTTGAACAACATAAGCATCAAATGGAGATCCTAGAAGTGGAATGTGATATGCTTCGTAGACCACGGTGATTAACATGAGTAAGGTAGACCATTCAAGGGCTTCAAACTAGGTCCTACATTCCATCAACTTGATGATGTAATAGAATTTGAGAAGCTAGCTCTCGAACTAGACAATGCAACACTAGAAGAAGTAGCTAGTAGACATACCTCTACTAGCACATCCACTATTACAGTGAATGGTGAACTCCTATAGACATCACCAACAATTTAAAATTTTAGAGAAATCATTCAAAACTTCACATAGGTATTCCCTCATACCCTACCCAAATTTAAGAAACGGTCGAATTCAAGATACATAAAAGGAAAAAGAGAATCACGATGAGAAGTTTCTGCTCCTAATCCTAGTATGTAGAAAAATACACCACTACAACCCATTATTTACAATCTTGGAAGGAGAAAATCTCAAGGTTAATATATGTCAAAATTCTCAGGCTAACTATAAAATTCGATCTCAACATTTAATCTGAATACAAAATTATCCTAGAATGAAAAGAATTACATAATTTCCTTAAAAAATTCTCATTTATTACATAATACCAAAATGTTTACACATTGTGCATTTCCAAATGCATACGATGAAACAAAAAATTCCCACAGAGATAGTTTATCCGTAAGAAACCCTATAGGAACACTACTAAGAAAGGACACACAATCTACTAAAAGAAAAATTAATATATTAATCAATTTCTCATCATTGACATTTCTCATTAGAAACTTCTCATTGTGATTCTCTTTTTCCTTTTATGTTTCTTGAATTCAACCATTTCTTAAATTAGGGTAGGGTATGAAGGCAGACCCATTACACATTACACCTACGTGAGGTTTTGAATGATTTCTCTAAAGTGTTAAATTGATAGGAAAACCTATGTGAAGTTTTGAATGATTTCTCTAAAATGTTAAATTGATGGTGAAAAATAGAGAGTTTCCTATAAATATTTATTAAATTCTAAGACAATATATATTGCTACTACAATAATGTGAGAGAATAAGCGTATTTCTCGCCAAATGCACAATAACATGTGTCTACAAATAAGAAACAATGAAAAAACAATAGGCTAAAACAGTTAGAACCGTAATCCTAATAGTAATCCTAAGACCAAAACATTAAAAAAAACCATCGTCCTCCACCTTCACCGTCCTCTAGAATGATGTCCAATTGCACTTGTTTCTCAACTTCAGCTAGATGGTAACCCATGCACCTTCCTCTGAAATGTCTTACAATTCTACTTGCTTCTCAACTTCGACTAGATGTTAATTTTGTGTAGTTAAAATATAAAATATTTGGCACAAACAAAGATATATAATCGCCCTCTTTAATGACAAAATATATCTTTTGTCATGTGAGGAAGTTAATGTTTCAAATCAAAGCCTTTCATTTAAAATATTTTGAGCAAATGAAATGGTGACCATTAAAATCCCATCTATAATTAAAACGCCATTAATTGTGGCCAGTTCCAATAGGTGTAAAGTTATTAGACTATTTATTTTGTAGAATATATATCTACTTGGCAATTTTTCCTATGAAGATAATTACAAAAAAAATTGTTATTGGAGGACATTTTTGAAACATTTATGGTTGTACTCTTTCTACCACATTGTTTTTCTATTAATATAAATCTCCCACTAACTATTAAAAGAAAAATCATTTAATTTCATAAATTTGAATTTCTTAATTTTATTAACTATATATTTTGATTACAAATATTATTATAAACACATTTAATATTATCATATAATAACATTTTTCGTAATATAATATTTTATAATTATATTGATTCATACATTAATTTAACATTAATATTATTTTATTTGTAATTGATTTTAAAAATAAATATTTTGATTATAACAAGTGTTGCCTAGCAACTTGTCAAGCAATGAACTATGCTGCCTTGCGGGACACTATATCTATGTTTTGGTTTTATATTTCTATTTATAATTGGTATTAGACAATTTTGTTTGTGAGATCTATATAGTAGCTTCAACCCTTTAACAAAAGGAAAGATCACATATCATAAGCTACATAAGCTCCATCAATAAGTAGTTTTAAAACATAATTAGCTCTATCCTTTGGAAATGCACTGGTTTTGAGCACTTAACCCTTTAACAAAAGGAAAGATCACATATCATAAGCTACACAAGCTCCATCAATAAGTAGTTTTAAAACATAATTAGCTCCATCCTTTGGAAATGCACTGGTTTTGAGCACTTGATTGGCAATAAGCATTCTATTTCAAATTTAGTTTTAAGCATTCGCAAGTGACAACTTCACCTTTAAAGGAAAATGATGATTGAGAAAAAAGTGGGAGAATAGTGAACCCTCCTCATAGAAAGACTTGTTTTCCAATCATGATTGAGTGGAACTAAAAATGTGTACATGTGTCACTAAGTTTGTAATGTATGACAAAGTATTTGCCACATCTTTTGAGAAATGTGATATAAACACCAACACTATTTTACTTCAAGGATCAACACCACTTTTAGAAATATTCTTACAATACTTTGGATAAATATTCTTATAATACTTTGGTGAAGAGAAAGATGAGACATGAATTAGATTTGTAAAGAGTATTAATCCATTTATTTCATAATAATAATAATAATAATAATAATAATATATTTTTTAAGGTCACCGCCAAGCCACACCAAATTGGTATACATACCCTACTCCCCACTGGATTTGAACTTATGAACTCTTAAGAGGAAACACATGTTCTTAACCATTAGGCTTATATGTCAAACAAAATATTTAAAAAAAAAAAAACTTCAACAAAGAATTAAAAACAAATGATCTTTTATAAATATTATAATTTTAAATTATTTATAAACAAATAAAATTATTTAAATAATAATAATACAATATTATTAATTTAGAAAAAAATATTAATATATAAACTAAAGTCTTAAAATTAAAAAAAAAAAAAAAGTTATTTTTTTATAAATATTATAATTTTAAATTATTTATAAAATAATAAAGTTATTTAAAAAATAATAATACAATATTATTAATTTGAAAAAATGTTATCATATAAATATAAATTAAAGTATTATTTTCAAAATAATAATACAATATTATTAATGTTATTAATTTGAAAAATGTTATCATATATAAACTAAAGTATTATTTAAAAAATAATAATACAATAGTGTTAATTTGAAAAATGTTATTATATAAAATATTAAAATATAAAGTATCACATTTTAATTAAAATAAAATTTACCCTCCCGGGATGGGGTGTTAATGAGGACCAAATGTCAAGCGGATCGAACAAGAGAAGGCCACCATGGCATCAACCACATGACACGCATGTGCCACCTCCTCCCGTCATCACCATGCATTTAAAACAACCTTGTGCTAACCAAGGCACCATTAATTTCAGTGCGCCATGCTCTGGCTATCCGTCCCTTCGATAGATCAGAGTAGTGCACCATAATTTACTCTGCTCACTCGTGTATTCCTCCACCAACGATTTCGGCATTATGAACTCCACCAGGTGTACTCGCAGCTTCATTCATCCTCGGTCGAGTCCTTCAGGGACTATACTACCCCCAGCTGCTCCTCAGCTACCTCTTATTCCTTCCTGCGCTTGATAGCCTGCACAATGTCTCAAACATGTCGAGACAAAGGGGTAAATCCAAACGCGGCTCGGCTTGGCATCCCATTCGACCGCGATTGGCTCTTCTTCTGTCGCCTGCACCCTCCCACAGTTCTTCACCCTCATCACCTTCCTCGCCTTCCTCTTCGATGCAGTCTGGCCATAGCCTCAACAACCTCCCACCCCTCTCCTCGCCTTTTGCATGCAGGCTTGAATGGTTTGATCTCTGCGAAAATTCTATGGGTTTCAACCCAGGACCACTCTTAGATTTGGCCTCCACCTCGCAGCCAATTCCAGACATTCCTCCCAATTCGCTTGCGAACACGCCAGCCCATTCACCCCTAGCCCAACCACACTGTGCCCAAACTTAGCGTGAAGGCTTTGGAGGTAGCCATGGACCACAACAAGAGCCTCACTCATGCGTCGACTCAGCATTAGGCTCAAAATTGCAAGAAGGCCTTGCAATTCTGCAAGGCGTGGTATTTGAATTACGACAACACTTAGACGACCTGTGGTTTCGGATGGAGATCTTGGATGGAAAGGCAACACAATTCTTGCAAATGCTCTCAGCATTGCAGGGAATGTGCCACTGCACAGATGGAGAAGCAGAGGCATCAGAGATGGAATCGTCGATTCTGGCGCCAGCGGCACATGGGACTACGATGGAGGAAGGGGCACCAGTCAAGGAGGAAGCAACACCAGTCGGGGACCCAACGACCAACGCCACCGCCCGGGACGCGTGGCCACATTACAATCCTACCACCTGATTTTCACAAGTGTCGCTATGCATGGTTAGCAAGGTGTTTAACTTTTATTTTGCCACACAGAGCCTGTAGTCATATTTTGTCTGTTTCAATTATGTCACTGTTAGACGAAAGGCTAATTCAGTCTGCCACGAGGGGCTGCAAATTTTGTATTTAGACGTTGTAACTTCTATGCTTGGTAACTTAAGACTTTAGTTCTTATCCTATTTGGCTGGGTGAATTGGTTTCCCTACGGGGCAGTTCAATTTTTACAATCTGGAACAAAAGCTAATATTTTTTGAAGACTTTTTATACAATCTAACTTACAAAAATAAAATAGAAATTACTCAACCATTTTAAATAACCTATATATTATTCTTTAATAATGGCTGATTAGAAATAAAGTATATTACTGCTTTTTAACAATTTAAAATATTATTTAAAAAAAAAATACAATATTATTAATTTGAAAAATATTATTATATAAAATATTAAAATATAAAGTATCACATTTTAATAAAAATAAAATTTACTCAACCATTTTAAATAACCTATATAATATTGTTCTTTGATAATGCCTCATTTTAAATAACCTATATCATATTGTTCTTTGATAATGCCTGGTTGGAAATAACGTGTGTTATGGTTTTTTTAACAATGTTTTGGAAAAAAATCAAACCAAAAGTAACTCTTTACAGACCACAAGGAAAACCCTTCAATTTAATTTGTCACTGTCTTTTTTATAACACCGTGGGATTTAAAAATGTTTTTGGTTCATTGAATCAACGGACCATAGGGAATTCAGCGAATCGAAACCGTCTTATGTTATGCTTTTTCTGGGACGGGGAGCTCCTGTAATTTGGTTGTCCGAGTTGATAATCCCGTTTTCTAGGAGGCATCAATGAGATTAGTATAATATAACAATTTTTTTCAGAGTTATTTTTTTTTTGTCAGTGTGATTTTAAATTTTTGGTAAATTCAGAATTCTTCTTAAAGTAAGGTTTTGAAATGTATGGAACTTTGATCTATGTTAAACTTAAGCTATTTGAAAATTTAGCTGGATTCGGAGCCCTTTTTTAACCTAAATTCATTTTTACATTCAAAAATAGATTTTGAACAACAACAAAAAAATAATGATTTGTGCAAAGGTTAAAAAAAACCTTCTTAAAATAGCTAGGCCTTTCAATTATATTAACCAATTAAAAAATAAAAAAATAAATATTTTTATTATGTTAAAAAATATATATTTATTTTTTTAAGTTAAACCTTTAATTTCATACATAAATTTAAAATAAAATTCAAATTAATGTAAAATAAAAACCAAACTCCTGGAAGTACAGACTAATAAACAATTTTTTATTTATAAATATATTTTATGATATAACAAAAAAAAATATTATCATTACTTAAAAAAATTTAAAAATATATTTTATGATATAATAAAAAATATCTTTATTAAAAAAAAAATTAACACTAAATTATTAAAAAATAATTACAAAATAAACACATCTTCAATTAGATCATTCAACATCATCAATTAGATCATTCATATGTTAACAATATAATTAAAAAAATAAACAGATCTTCAATAAGATGATTCATATATTAACAATATTTTTTCATAAAAATATTAGCTAATAGTTTTTCACATATATATAAAAGAAAATCAATCATGCAAGCGCATCAGTACGGCCGTACATTTTCCTCAATAATTTACTGTTTATTTAGAATGATCTACCTCATTTAATTATTAGGACGGAACGCTTGCGCATTAGCAGTACTTTTTAGAATCATGACTTTTCATTCTCTAGCACTTGGGGAGGTCTGCAGGAGGGGGCTCCAAGGTTGCCGAAGGGCCGTGACCGTTCTTCACTAGAAACACCATATTCAATCCCCACGTGAAATGGTCGTCTAAATGACAGTGCAGAAACCACATTCCTGTCCAAAGAACAACAGTTTGCTCGTCATATTACGGTAATGAATTAAATATGATGGAATTGAATTCAAAAAGAAGAATAAGACACATACCTGGATTGTCAGCTCTGAATCTTATCGCAACCCACCCGCTCACTGGAGCGATTACTGTGTTGCGCTGTGGAGGATCAACCAGATTAAAGTTATCCGGGTCGGTTTCTGGCTTATAGTTCCCGAAGCCATCTCCCACCACGTAAAAGTTGTAACCATGAAGATGCATTGGATGGTTCTCTGCCACGAAGATGTTTGTTGCCTGAAAAACAAGCTGCACTGTGGAGTTGTATTCGAGCACTTTCACTTTTGTTGCTGGGTCAGGAACCCAAAAATTTCGGGGTATATCCTCCCCCGTGTAGTTGAATCTAACGGCAGGTTTCGATGGAAAATCCGCCGTAAAGACACCATTGACGGTGTAATAATAAGCTTGAAGCAGGGAGATCTTGGGCTCTACATAGGACACGTTGTTCATACTTGCACTGAGCCTTGTTCCGTTGGGGCCTTCACAGGTGTTGCCACTTTCACACGGAAGCAATCCCAGTCCAACTGTCGAGATGAGGCTTACATCTATCGTCTGCGGAACATCCACTGGGTACTCTTCGGAAGCCAGGCTTCTCAGTGCTCTGTTAAATCTAGTGACAGTCGCAGTGTCGTTGTAGGATGGAAGGCTAGGAAAAAATGAGCGTGTAGAGTTTTCATCACCAATATACTCTAGAATGGCAGTAGTTGTGGTGTTATCAAAGTCGCCTGCAGCCTGATTGTTATATGGTCGGGCGGCCATATAGTATTTTCCCACAGACTGGTTGGCCGTGAGAAGAACATCTGTAGTCTGGCCGGCAGAGACGACAAGTACATCTGTTTTGAATGGTTTGGTGTAGCAAGCATCCACAGCTACAACAGTAAATTCGTGGCCTGCTATCTTGAAAAAGTGCCCGCTATTGAGTGCAGCATTCACGATCCGCAGAAGGTATGTTTTTCCGCGTTCTACACGGAGTCGAAATGTTTCTGCATCAACGATTCTTTGATCAGTTCCTACATCGTCATTCAACAGAACAATTTATGTAAGTTGACAGAAGTCTTTATGAAAGAAGCAACTTGATACCAGAGCTAGAGCAGGGAAACAGATCTCCTGGCTGTCCATTTATGGTGAAGGCATCGGATAAATTGGGTGCACCACCTGTGAGAACCGCTTCATCTATAACGGCGATGGGGTTACTGTTGCACCATTCTCCTGTTCAATAACATAATCGCTTTGAATCAATATTAACCATTAAAACCCATTGGGCATACAAACTTTTGTGTATTGAATCATACAGCAGATAATCACCTATTACAATAGGAATTTCGGCATGGGGTTTAGAAAATGGATATGAGCTTCCATTCTTAGGATAGATTACAAAAGCTCCATGGACCGTTGCTCGGAGCCACGAGATATGAGCATGCCACCACACGGTTCCTTCTTGTCCAGAAATGTTGAATCTGTATGTATAAACGCCACCTGGTGGAATGGGGCATTGTGTAACATATGCAGGTCCATCAGCCCATGCTGTACGCAACTGCTCCACTCCATGCCTGTCATATGTAACGACGACTCTTATAATCTATATCATCAAACCTATATATAACAGCAGCAAATCTACTCATGTTCTGAAATATCATTATCAAGATTTCTGAGACATACCAGTGAAGCGTGGCATTGTATTGGGCCTTGTTATAAGTTTTAACAATAACAGTGTCCCCATCATTTACATGAATCGTTGGACCTGGTAGTTGTCCATTGACAGTGATTATTGTGTTCTGCTTGCATAGCCTGGTAATTGTCTTCGGTTCAATCTGTACAGGCATTCAGAACATCAAATATTATGGATATGTGGTACTTCAGCTATATGTAGAGGCCTTTGTTTTTCCAAAGTTATGGGTATGCAAAAATAAAAGTTGAAATAACGAATAAGAAAACTTACAACGAAGGTATAATTGTGGATTGCTGCGTTTGTGATGGCAGCCAAGCACACAATTAATGAGAATAGAAAAACAGGCCAGGCTGAAGATGTGAGTACTGATCGGAATGACATTGTTGCACTAAACTAGATATCCTAAATGC
>ML785157.1:0-51287 GCA_009831015.1 Picea engelmannii
TCTCGAACTAGGTAATCATTAACCTACAGTTCGAGCCACGGCGGGAGTGCTAGTAGGCTGTGGCAGGGCTGTTGTCCACACCTCTCCCTCAACCTCTCTGGAAATCGTGTGTGGCCCCTTTACTCCATATGTGAGTCTGGTCGGTAAGCTATCGTCAGCCTACATCATCAACCATCATGTCAAAACATGTCAACAACATATCATCTAATCAATAAAATATCATGGTAAATAAATCAACTCAAATAACACACTCCCTGACTCAATCCGAAGTCCAAGGGGTTCCTTCAATGCCTCTGCATCCTCCAGGTCAAAAACCCTACACACTCAATATAACTGAGTCAATAGCACCTATTTATATCGAAGAGGTAGAATATCAGGTCATCTATCATAACACATCATCATCAAGGATAAATGTTTGATCATCATAAAAATCCAGATCACTTGCGAGCAAGTGTCCTCAAAGAATAAGTTTTCTAAGTGCGCTAGAGAGGGATGTTACAAAACTAGAAAATTCACAGAAAAATAGACTATTTTACTTTTATAAAAAAATTTAATCCACACCATTGAGCTAAAAATCGAGAAAAATATGGACCGATGGTTTTGCAACACTACATCGATGATCGGAAATCATTTTTTTCCTTTGGTAAGTTAAACTTCCTCACTAATTTCTTCAAACCCATATCATCGACCATCAACCCTTTCTCTTAGAAAAGCATTTTTTTCTCATTCATCTCATCGAGCCTCAATCATTGGCGATTTTCCATGAACAAATTCTATTATAAACCAACTTGTTTACAAAATCCGTCGAACCCAGATAATCAATGATTATCCATTGGCCATTTATTTTGGAAACCCAATTGCTTACAAACTTCGCCAAACCATGATTATCGACAACTGACAATCTCTTTGTTGAAGTGGAAACTAGGTTTCCATGGCATGACACATGGAAATTGATATGCGACAAAGGCATTGGTCAGAACGTCTTAGCGAGTATGCTTTTGGAATTACCTACATAAAAGGAACAATGAACAAAGTGGCAGATGCATTGAGTCAAACACCAGGCATATTTTCAGTGATACCTCTTTAGACGAATCTTCATAAAAATATTCTAACTATACAACGTAACCATGACTGGTATAAAGAGGTTAAGGAAAATATCAGAAAAGACACCATGTTGGTACCAAAATTTGAGGGATTTATTGTGTCCAACGATAGATTAATGAGGTATAATAACTGGATTCACATACCACCTAACGACAAATTCATAAGATTGATATTAAGAGAATCTCATAGAGCAGTGTACATGGCTCAAGAAGATGAGGGAAGACCTTAAGCCCTTATTCTTTTGGAAGGGAATGAAGGAGGACATAGTCAACTACGTGGAGAGATGTCTAGAATGTCAAAAAGTGAAAGATGAACATAGAAATCCGATAGGAATTCTACAACCACACGCTATTCTGGAATCGAAATGGGAGGTCATTTCGATGGAATTTATTGTGGGATTTTCACTGATGGCAAGGAGGCATGACTCGATTTTCCTCGTAATTGACACTCTGATGAAGAGTACATACTTTATCCCTATGTGTATGATGTATTAGGTACCATACATAGCAAAATTTTTTATTAGCAAGATTTTGAGATTTCATGGTGTGCCTAAAAGGATCATATCGGATTGAGGATCGATGTTTACAGGGCGATTTTGGACTAGTTTCCAAGAGGCCTTGGGAACCCAACTTAAATTTAGTACAACATATCACCTAGAGACAGGCGAAAAGATAGAAACAACAAAACAAATATTGGAGGATATGTTGCGTATGTACATGATGGACCAACATAAGCTTTGGGAAGAGTTCTTGCTACTGGTAGAGTTTGCATACAACAACAACTATCACAACACTATTAAGATGGCACCATTTGAGTTCCTTTAAGGGAGACCATGTCAGACGCCTTTGATATAGGTTCAAATTGACGATAGGGTCTTGGCAGGATGAGAAGAGATCCAAGAACTGGAAGAATAAATGAAAATGATAAGAAAAATGATTAGAGAAACGCAAGATTAGTAGAAGAGTTATGTTGATGTGCATCACGTTGACCGTAGTTATGAAGTTGGTGATCGAGTATTTGTTAGCTATGTGTTATATTATTTTCATGTGTATTATTTTAAGAGGGTGCACATAGGGGGGTAATAAGGGGGGTGCAGGGGGGCGGAGCCCCCCATGCGAAGGTTCAAGGGTAGAGCCCCCGAAAAAAAAAATTCTGGATCGGACCACATTTTCTGGGACTGCATTATATTTAGGTGTTTTTTTAGCACATGGTTTCTTTGTCGATGGTTTTCTATTTCCAGTTAAGAAATTAGGGTTTTGTACTAATCCAGGTCATTGGGTTAGGTTTTTGGATGCTGATGGCTCCTATATGTATTTTGTATTGTAAACATTGTAACACAATGAATGAATATAGAATATGTTAGTTTTCCTGGTTTGGGTTTCCATGGGAAAAATCTCTATGTAATGTTTGTATTTTCCATTGTATCTTTTATGTTATTTTCTAAATATCTATTTATAGTAGATATTGTACAAGGTTAGAATTTACAGTCTTCTTGCAGGTAAAACTGCACAAGAGTTCTATAAAGTTTGGAAAGGGTGATAAACTCTCTCCTAGGTTTGTGGGACCTTTCAAAGTTGTGCAAAAGAAGGGTTCGGTGACCTATCAACTAGCCTTTCCTAATTCTTTGAGAGATATGCATGATGTTTTTCATGTATCTGTTTTGAGACATTATCTTAGTGATCCTACACATGTGATTGACATGAGTTCCTTGTAGGTGTCGGAAGAGGGTTCATTCACAACAGAGCCAATCTGCATTCTGGACCATTTCATTTGATAGCTACAACGTCAAACAATAGATCAAGTCAAGGTCTAGTGGGGAAATTATAGTCTGCACTCATCTACCTGGGAGGACACATATGATATGCACCAGCAGCTTCCATATTTGTTTGATAGTTATACATTTAGATCTTGTTAGATGCTTATTTATTTCATTTATGTACTATGAAACTTCGGGACAAAGTTAAAAAAAGAGGGGGTGTATGTAACATCCCTCTCTTGCAAGCACATGTTATTGACTTAATCTTTGAGGACACTTGCATGCAAGTGATCTAGTTTTAATATATGGTTTTGTGTTCGCTTATGGATTCTTATGATGATGTTATGTTATTGGATTTATATGTAATTACATATGCTATTGATGAGTTTCCCCTAAGTGTGCAAGACACTTGATAGATTGAGGATGATGATGGCGTCAGTGCATCTCCCTGGACTCTGCATCGAGTCAGCAAGTGGATTGTACTAGTTTGAGTATTTCCTTTATGCATATGTGACATATGATTGGGTATATTATTATGTTATTTATGGATCATTAACAATATTTCGTTAATGGATGCAAGCTGATGATTGCTTGCTTATCTAACTCACATAAGGATTAAAGGGGCCATGAACAACAACCATATATTGAGGGAGAGGTGTGGTAGCATCCATGTTGCATCCTACTAGCACTCTCATCATGGCTCAAATTATAGGTTAACGATTACCTAGTTCGAGAGATCCACGATTTCATGAGGTCAGACTGAAACAATATCTCACGAAGATTCTAAGGGGCACGTAATAAGGAAAGTTCCTTATTCCTTATAGGCACTTAGTCTCTCACAAGGTCACCTGAATGGAGTATTGACTCCAAGGGTTGGACAACTACCAAAACCAGTCAAAGGTGTGTGGCACCCTTGGAGAACATAGTGCGTCTTGAAGGGCATGTCACATAATTAAAATTTTAATCAAAAGAGAGTGTCACCCTTGGATAACAGAGTGTGTCTTGAAGGGAACATCACGGTGTTTAAAAAAAAATGAGTTAATGAATCTAGGTGGCCTAGAAAACTTGAGGGAATGTTATACCTTATAAAATCTTTATCACCTACCGAATTAATTACTTGATTAATTAATTAACTAAAGAATGAATTTCTTAAGCATAATCCCTAAGGGTCTAGGAATTTGCAATTAAAGGCTTAACTAATCCTAAGTCTAAGATTAGTGAGAAGATTAAAAAAAATAATTTCATAAATTAAATAATGAGGGGTGAAGTAAATCCATTTAAGAATCAATAAAAAAATAAAACAAATTTAAAGAGTGATTTAATACACCTTTTGCAAATAAACACCAAATTAGAAATTAAAACAAGAAAGGAATAAATCGTACAAGAAGGGGTAAGCATATAAAAGTATCTAAAGTCCATTCTAACTAGAGAAGATTCTCATTTTAGCTCAACTATGTTTTAGAAAGGCGTCAGTCATAAATGGGAAATAAAAGGAATAAAGGGACAGCTAGGAGTGATTTTAGCAGCGCCTTTAGGATGGGTGAGGGAATTTGACATTTAATTAAATTAAATGGTGGATTTATTGGTGCAACTAAGGGAACGGGTGGCAAGTGTATGGGGTGAATAATTCTTTGAAAAAATGAATTAAAAGTGAAAATGGCAAGTTGTCACTAAGAAAAATTCTATAAAACAGATGGCTGAGAGAAGGAATGGGAAAGACTTGTTATGAGTAAGTTTATGATGCATAAATTCTGACATTTTTTACTTGTGAGAGTTGGGATACCCAACTTGAGAGAAAAAATGGTATCTCTACCTTGTGAGGCGAGTTGGGAGCTAGAGCATTCTGGTTGTGTTTGTGTGTGGCCCCTTTGTGGCTCAGGGGTATAAAGGGGAAGAAAAATACCCCTAGAGATAGATGGAAGGTACAGATGAAGTCTCCACGGTTATAAAGTGGTTATTTGGATGGAGTGTTGGATGGAGTGCAAGAATTGGAGAACATCTTCTAACCCTCATCTTCGGTCACGACACTTATGTTGGCAATGTAAAATTCAATTAAGTTTTTTTGTGCTGCATTTCTTTTAAAATAATTATGGATTCCTAAAACCCTTCTCAGTGTTCATCATTAACTATTACAATATTACAATACCTATTCCTTTTGAATATTAAGTAATTCTCTGAGAAATACAAGTCCCCATGCATTTATTTTCCATTTATGACTCTGCGATTTTTTTTCTTTAAAAGTAAACTGTGTGTTGAAAAAGAAAACCACCTTTCATTTACCTGGAAAACCATTCATAAACCTCTGTGTTTTATGAAGCGATTAGCTTGGATCTCTCTCGGCCTTATCTTTTATACTCTGTGTTTTTCTTATGTATGGACTTACCATCGATTTTCCTTCTTGGGGAATTGTTGGATACACTCAACAATCCCTTACTTACCTGTGTTTTCCCTTGATCTCCTTTTTTATTTACAACCACTATGAACAATTCATTTCCGAACGATTGTGTTTTACCCTCTTCATTTTCGATTGGAAGGACTATAAGCACTGTGAAGAATTCATTGCCCAGTGAATTGTCTTTTATTCCCTATGTTTTTGTGGCAATCCTAAGCTCTGTGCCATCCTTCGATTTTCAACTATTTTTATAGTAGATCTCTGTGTTTATTTACTTCACATGCCCAACGAATTTTCCCTCAATTTATCTGTGTTTTACAAATCATTCACTATGATTTTGAAGGATTTATCACCCAAAAAACTATACATAAAGACCCCTTCATTTTACAATGCATCCTCTGCGATTTTTTATGGGTTTATCACCTCTGCGCCTTCAAATATGTGCCCAATGACTAGTTTCATTTTCCCTCTACATTTCATTTCCTTCTCTACCCTCAACGAAAATGCCAGTAGTAATATATGTGATTTACCCTATGTTTCTCTTCCATTTTGGCATGAAAATATGCCATGCGTGTGGGAAAAAGAACCTCTGCAATTTACCCTATGTTTCTCTGTGATTTTTGCATGAAAATATGCCATGCATGTGGGAGAAATCACCTCTACAATTTAACCTATGTTGCTTTGCGATTTTGGCATGAAAAGATGCCATGCGGGTGGGAGAAATTACCTCTGTGATTTACCCTGTTTTTCTCTACGATTTGATATGAGAAGATGCCATGCATGTGGGGAAATGGACCTTTGTGATTTACCCTGTGATACTCTTTGTTTTTGGCATGAGAAGATGCCATGCATGTGGGGGTAATACACCTTAAATTTTACCTTTTCTTTCTCTTTGTTTTATCAAAGAAACTGCTCAGTACCCCTGTGAATTTTCCCCTTGATCCTTCCCTTTAAACCTTTGTCTTTGGTAAGTCCCAAGTTGCCCATCATTTTTCATCTAACTATTTCCTTCACTCATATTAGAAAGGGATAGACACCCATGGCCATATTTTAGTTCTTAAGAAAATTTTGAATGTGTGTCATCATTATTGCAGTAGCATTCTATAATATTATAGCATTATTTAGATCATCGCTTTTAATGTCTTAATTGTTTTTGTTAATAGCAGCGTAATGTTGTCTTTTTATAAGCAAGTATTGTAACAATATTTTAGAATATTATAGTCCAGGATTACAATGCAGAATATTATAGTCATCTTTATAAGTGAATTTTTGTATTGGTATCCCTTCGATGAGGGGGAAGATTTGCATTGATGACCACTTGACTGAGGTTAAGATCACTTTTCTCTCTGAGATCAATGGAAAATATTATCTGAATGGTGTGTGCATTTACCCATTTAATTGCTAAGAGAAACATTTTTATTTTGTTGTCATCAAATATTTTTGGGCAATGTTGATGTATGTAAATTGTAGTTGGACTAATGTTGGAAGGTTTAGTAGGCTATTTTGTGTCATTCAATTGATATGTGTCTTTATAGTAAGCTAGTGGTCATAAAATATTGTAGGTGGCGATTGTTTTAGTTACTTGATGTAGGTTAAGTAATATAATTTCCACACGCCTTGAATTTAGCGTTGTTGTTGTATGATGGATTAATAACTATTACTATGGCGCCATTAAATAGTGTTGACAATGATAGATTAAGCATTTATAATCTCTTACGCCATTTAAAAACATGTTGATTACTCTTACGCTTTCAGAATAATAATGACAAGATTACTCTTTCACTTTTGGAATGATGAATGACATATGATTGATTAATCATTTATGATTTCTTGCACCAGTTAAAAATAATATGATTACATTGTGCCATAGATTATGCTGTGATTAAATAATTATATAGCGCGCATTGAATAATGATGATGTATGTTTAATTAAGTGATTAGAATACTCTTGTACCATGAATAAATGATGATTAAGATTGATTGATATATCTAGTTGTTGTCGTCTTGACTAGATTAGCGGGATGTAGACACCTCCTTGTTCTTCATAATAGTCGCTAGCCCTTAGATCTTAAATGGTCAAAATCAATCAGATGAATTATGGGCTTGAGCATTTCTTATGTGTCTTGGAGGTCCTAACCTTGCAGGGTAGGTTGGGAGGGTAGTATCTGTATGTCATAATCATTTTTTCTTTATGTTATCCTTATGTTATCTTATGTTATCATGATGTTATATTTATGTGATGAGTTGAGTGATTAAAAGTATTGATGGTTCCAATTGATCGTGATGATTTGATCTTGCATTGCCATTTATGATGCTTGTTGATTATGTGTCATTTCTAATTATGTTGAAGCATTGACAATTTGTTGCTACATTTATGTTGATGCATTGGTTGCGTCGTTATTTGATTATCACAATCAGTTTCTTGTAACTCTTTTAATCATGATGTAGTTCGATTATGTGCTTCTATTATCTATGTTTTGATGTTAATTTCCTATTTCTTTGAAGAAAAAGATTTTTTTTTTACCTATTGTGCTTCGCTTTTCCTAGTCGTAACGAAGGGGTCGTTACACTTTGATACTGTTGCAAATCCATGTAGTAGATCAATAGAGAAATCTATTTATCTCCTTGGAGGTAATTCATGTATTTCTTCTACAAACACATTCTCTAATCCTCTGAGGACGAAAAATTATTCTAACCTTGGTTTTCTTTCTTTATATAGCATATTTGTTACTTGAATAACATATATTTTTCAACCTTTACTAAAGTACTTATTTAATTGCCTTGTTGATATTTGTCTAATAGACACAAGTTTACTAATCCCTTGCACCGTTCCTGTTACTCCACTTTCATCTTTGTAAATAGAATATTTTCCATAACATTTCAATACAAATTTATGTTTCTCTTTCCATTCCATACCTATAAGTGTGTCATATGAACCTAAAGGTAGTACATTTAAATTTACCTTTATATCATGACCATTTATATCCAACTTACAGTCAGGAATGAATTCAATTACTTTTCTTTTTGTGCCTGTTGCTAATTGCACTAACCGATATTTAATATGTTTTATCTTTTTTAGCTTGCTTGACTCTACCAAAGATAGGGTAACTTAACTTAAACTATCTACTGGGTCTATTAGAATAGAGACTTTCCTACCATGAATTTTACCTTCAATTTCCACAATGATAGATTGGTGATTTGCTTGTCTGCCATCCAAAGTAGCGTTGATTCTATGTATACTTTTGTCAATATCTCTAACTGTTGAAGCTTCTTGTAGGTTCTAAATAGTTTTTTTTGCATAATTTATGTATGGAAAATCCTCATTAAATGTGATTCACCACATATGCAACATTTCAATGGTTCTCTAGCATTATCAATTGTTTTCTTAAATCCAAAATTAATTGATTTGTTTCCTTATGCTTGTGATGAGTTCATGGAGAAATTGTTCTCTTGATGTCCTTTGGACATGTTCCAAAATGGTGATGGCTTGAAACCCTTTTTCCTTCGATTTAGTTTCTTTTGCTTCTTTTCTCTCTATTCCTTTGTATTTTCAGATGATTTTTTATATTGTTAATAGCATATTCTTTTCTTTCCCAGCTCTTCATTCAAGTTTTTTGGATTATCAAACTATATTATGTCCTTACATGACTCTGGTAAGAATCTAAAAAACCTCTGAAATTTCACCTTTTCATCTTTAATATAAGACACCAACCTTAACAATTCCAGAAACTTGTTAATCATATCCTCTATAGACATCTATCCTAATTTTAACTCATAAAATTCTTTTTTTTTTCTCTCATAATAAATTTCAGACACATATTGTTTCTTAAAATATTTCTTATAGTCTGTCCATTCCATTTTATTTTCCTTTAAACCTTTGGATAACTTTAAATTTTACCACCATATACTAGTTTTACCCTTCAGATTATAGATAGCCATCCTTATTTTCATATTACTAGAGTAATTGTAAATATGGAAATATGTCTTTATGTCAAGTAATGAGGATTTTGCCTCTTCACCAGTTTTCGAATCTCCATCAAAAGTTGAAAGTTTGATTTTCTTAAATTCTCCATCTAAATTGTCCATTTGTTTTCTTTTCCTTACTATAGATGCTCTGTTTTCATTGGTGTGTGTATCATTAGAAGAGATGTTTTCTTTCTTTGTTCCATGGATGAAATCCTTTGAAGAGTTTTTATTGACTTCCTCATCCACATCGTTATTCTTTGGGATTTTTTTTCTTTCTATGCTTTTTAAAAACATCTCATTTATTTCTTGTTGGTCTTCCTATGCTTTATTTATTTTCTCATTGGCAACCTTTAATATTTGTAATTCTACTATTAGATTCCTCATTGTTTCCAAAACCTATGTTGTTGAGGTAGTTTCACTGGGGTGTTCTAGATTTCTATGAGGTTGTTGATGATCATTTCTTTCAGGTATGTTTTCTTCTCTATTCTTTGCTGACATGGTTACAAAAAATTTGAAACGGTCTCCTTGTAACAATGAACAATTTGTTTATTAGATTTCTCATCAAACACTATATCTTTTATGGTGATGCCCTTAAGCCAAAGTATTGTAACCTACAACTATGATACCATATGTAACACACCCATTTGTTAAGCTAATAAAACTTTCAAACATTTTCATTGTCAACTTACATTTGACTCCCTATCACTTGATTTTTTAAATCATCAACAAATTGACTTAAAACATCATATGTAAACTCTTTTTCATTCCACCCCATTACCATATCTTACCATATCTTAAGTTAAAAAGAATTTAGAATGAATTCAACTCCAAGTCTCCATATATGTCAGAAGGGATCCCAATTGGATTATCATTACATCAAATCATATAATAGATTTATCTTTCTTATTTATGATATTGTTGTTATCATAATTAGTCTAGGGTCTTAGATGTACAATGCATATCTTTAGGTCCTTGCTGAATTTTGTTCCTTTTATAAACATAAATAAATACTCTAATGTATTTTAGGATTCATGCTCCAAGTAGCACATGGGCTATGATGTTGACCCATGAACACAGATGGTGAAACTTAATTAACATGAAAACTTGAATTAATAAGAGAGAGAAAGTCTATCTTCGCTAGAATAGACTGACGGGAGGTAAACTTTACCCCTCCCTTATCCTTGCTCGGGCAGCCTGGTCACATGGTCTTAACCAACCATCCCTTGCCACGTTACTATAATCACATGGCTGCTCAAATGACAAAGTAAGAAAGTACTTCGGTTCTCAGGTAAGGTACAAACCACTAGGATCGAGGTTTCCGTGAGCCTCGAAATGGTCGCCTCCCATCATTTGGAAATATTCGTGGGGTTTGGTTCCATGATCTCCGTTTCTACCACTATGTGAGGTCCCTCATGGAATTTTCCGCTGGAACGAAAAGGAATTTCTCCCAGCTCCAAATCCAAAGGGTATGGTTCTACCCAACTTTTCTTATATCTAGGTAACAACGTTTTCCAAGAGAGCTACGAAGGAAGACTGTTTGTTTATCTGACCTGGACTCTGAGTTTTGGTTTGAATTTTATTTGTATACATCTACATGGATGAATACATTTCTAAGTACATTTTATTTAATTCTATGAATATATTATTTCTATGTATTTTCAAGTTTTTGAAGAGCAGATGTTATCATTTCTTTTGCTGTTGAATTTATGTATTAATCCTCGCGTCAAAACAATAAAATTGTCGACCCCCTCTGGTTTAGTACCCAATAGTCTGCAGAATTTTAGAGAATTCATCTTCACTTGTTTACCGTAATTTCTGAGTGTACTGAGTCCATAAATTGTTAAAAATTTCATGGTACTACGGATTGTAAGGAGTTTATAAGTTTTACATGGTTAAAAGCTTCCTGAGTTTTGTCCACCAGATAGAGTATCATTTCCATGATACAACAACTTTAGTCTCAATTATTCTTACTCGGAAAGGAGCTTACCTGAGGCTCTATGGAGATTAGGATAACTACCCATTTGTTAATGTACAAGGATTAGGCTATGTAATCTTAGGATTCTCAATCATTTAAAACTGTTTCTACTAATTTTTATATGATTCTTTTTCTTTCTGAAATTTCTAAACTCTTTTCTTCTAAACTTACTGAAGTTTCCTCCTTCGATAAAACTTGCTTCCCCAATCCCCAACATAAAAATGACAATAAATACAATCGGGAATTCACATATGGCTCAACTCTCCTAGAAAAACCATTCAATAACTTCATAGGAATTTTTTTTTTTCAAAATTCAAGCAAAATACTAGAAATTAAACATGAATTGGAAAGAGATTTGAAGATTAGATACACCCAGATTTGACATGGTTTAAAAGACCATGGACTTTATATTTTCGTTTCTTACCCAAAACCTTATCCCTCTTATGTACTATTCTCATCTCTCTTAATCTCGGACTTAGAAAATCCAATAATCAGCTTCACTCTCTACCTTGATTCTCCAAAGAAATGCCCAAACCCAAGTATCATGTTGATCAAGGTATATATATCTTTTCCAAGAATATACAAATACATTCTTGTAGATGTTCCATTAATATTTTAGCAGCTTCCAGTGTGTTGTATAATATTTAGTAGTAGTAGTGGAGTGTCATGTTATTTTCATTCAAATATCTATTGGTTTTTCCAGAACAAAAATGACGAACCATTATTACTTTTGTGATAACATATGGTTGAACATCCTAGCAGTGACCTCTGTTGGTGATTCTTGTTTCACTCTTGAATCACCCAGACGATGAAAAGAAAATGTGAGATTGAAGACAACGTATGATGGAAAACCGATGTGAGATTATTTCTTTGTTGGGAAAGAAAAGACTGATATTGAAAGAAAATATAGAATGGAAAAACATTGTGAAAGAATAATAGAAATATACTCAACAAATTTGTAGAATTATTGAAGACCAAGAAGATGGTGTTGTCTTCGAGGAAAGAAAACAAAGAGGTTCCTCCTATAGATATTGTGAAGGATACATTGTAAGCTCCCTTAACCGTTGGAGCTCATTCGACCAACCGAAACCGTCCGCCGTCAGCTCATTCGACCAACCGGAACCGTATTTCCCCTAACTGTTTAAATAGCCGACAGTTCATTCGGAAACCAACCCGAACTGTTACTCAACTGCCACAACTCATTTGGAAACCGACTGGAACCGTTTTCTCGTTTGGGAGCTTCTGGAATGGTCCATTACTCCATACAATTCTCTACCTAGATATGTGGAACAGTTAACAGTTAACCAACAAAAGCTTGATGGAAGCTTGGCTATAAAGATTTTGTTTTGGTCCCCAAGCTTGCTTAATTCATTCAATCAATTTCCTTCAGTCTTACACCATCAATCAGAGTGAGTAGAGCTTGGAAGTGCCATACAGAAGGCAAAACTAGTGTGGAATTGGGAAAACTTCTACAACAATTATTCAAACTCAAGCAGCATCAATAGCCGAAGGTATGATCCATTTTGGCATCTCAATTTCGATTCTTTTGAAGAGTTTTATTCCGCATATTATAGAATCGATTTAAAGCTTACATTTGGTATCAGATCATTTTTATCTCTGCCGTGGTGTTTTAGAGAAAGACATGTTTATTCTGTCTCGAGAAGTTTCATTGCATTGCTGTGCAACAACATCAGACTAATGCTTCATTGCTATACTGTTGATTTAAGAGAAACTGTACAACAATTCATATTACTATCATTTTCATGTTTAACATTACAACGAAGCTATCATATGCTTTTATTCTACAGATTGCTAAAGTTATTCCTTCCAATCATACATAATATATCTGTTACTAATTTTGCATTACTAAATCGACCAGTAGGTTTCTGATCCGCAAAATCTCTTCCATATGGAGGAAAGTTGGTTTTGAAAATCGTTGCAAATCCATCATTGTTGCCAGGATCTGCAGTGGAGTCTCCAAATATGTAGGAAGTGAACACCATGGGTTTGCTAGGGTTAGTTTGTGCTGTGTTTAGTGGCAATAAAGCCAACAGACACGTTACAATACCAATGTTTGCAAACCTTTCCATTATGTCTAATACTTCTGAAATGCTCAACTAGAAACTTTCATGGATACTTCTTAAATCATAGTTTTGGGATCAATTGATGATGCATAATGTGTCCATGTAGTTTTATTTATGCAATTTATAATTATTCTCATATCAACTTAATTTTATGCATAAACGAAATAATGTCTAGTGATCCATATAATTTTTAATTAATTAGAGAATAGCCACAACATCTCTAATTAAATAATATTATATATTATGATTGATTAGGATCACATAAGGAATATTTAGACATAAATTGTAATTAATTATACTAAATATAATAAATTTTATCCCACGGGAATTTTTATTATATTTATATAATTAATTAGGCTAAAATATTAAATTATTCATAACTTACCCACGGGAATTATGAATTAATAGTTTTATCATAAAGTTCAAATCTATGATAGAATAATTGAATCTGCTTGAATTGAAAATTTATCCCACGGGCAATTTTTATGCCATTAGATTCAAATTTAAGCATGAATTTACATTGGTAAAGCATGAAATTTTATTTTATTTTTGATAGCCTCAATTTTAACGTAAGCATGTAATCTTTAATTTTATGCAGTTGTACAACCTACAAATTTCTCTGAAATTCGTTGTGATATCCCTGAACTTAAGGGAGATAACTATAAGGTCTGGAAGGAGAGAGTTATCCTTCATTTGGGGTGGATGGACTTAGATTATGCTATTAGGAAAGATGAACCACCAGAACTCACTAATACCAGCACTACAATGGACATCACGCTTTATGAGAGATGGGAGCGATCTAATCGCCTAAGCATGATGTTCATTAAGACTAAAATTTCAGCTGGTATTCGTGGTTTCATTGATCAGCATGAAAAGGTCTGAGACTTGTTGAAAGACATTGATGATCAATTCATCATTTCAGACAAGGCACTAGCAAGCACCCTAATCATGAAGTTCTCATCCCTAAGGCTCACCAGTGTGAAAGGTGTGTGCAAGAACATCATGCAAATGAGGGACACTGTGGCTCAACTGAAGAAACTTGAGGTTGAAATATTGGAGTCTTTTATGGTGCACTACATCCTGAACACCCTTCTACACCAATACAGACCCTTCAAAATCTCATACAACACACATAAGGATAAATGGTCAATTAATGAACTCATGACCATGTGTGTTCAAGAGAAAGAGCCACTGGTGAGACATCACTAATACCAGCACTACAACGGACATCACGCTTTATGAGAGATGGGAGAGATCTAATCGCCTAAGCATGATGTTCATTAAGACTAAAATTTCAGCGGGTATTCGTGGTTTCGTTGATCAGCATGAAAAGGTCTGAGACTTGTTGAAAGACATTGATGATCAATTCATCATTTTAGACAATGCACTAGCAAGCACCCTAATCATGAAGTTCTCATCCCTAAGGCCCACCAGTGTGAAAGGTGTGCACAAGAAAATCATGCAAATGAGGGACACTGTGGCTCAACTGAAGAAAATTGAGGTTGAAATATCGGAGTATTTTATGGTGCACTACATCCTGAACACCCTTCTACACCAATACAGACCCTTCAAAATCTCATACAACACACATAAGGATAAATGGTCAATTAATGAACTCATGACCATGTGTGTTCAAGAGAAAGAGCGACTGGTGAGACATCACTAATACCAGCACTACAATGGACATCACGCTTTATCAGTGATGGGAGCGATCTAATCGCCTAAGCATGATGTTCATTAAGACTAAAATTTTAGCTGGTATTCGTGGTTTCATTGATCAGCATGAAAAGGTCTGAGACTTGTTGAAAGACATTGATGATCAATTCATCATTTCAGACAAGGCACTAGCAAGCACCCTAATCATGAAGTTCTCATCCCTAAGGCTCACCAGTGTGAAAGGTGTGCGCAAGAACATCATGCAAATGAGGGACACTGTGGCTCAACTGAAGAAACTCGAGGTTGAAATATCAGAGTCTTTTATGGTGCACTACATCTTGAACACCCTTCTACACCAATACAAACCCTTCAAAATCTCATACAACACACATAAGGATAAATGGTCAATTAATGAACTCATGACCATGTGTGTTCAAGAGAAAGAGCGACTGGTGATGGAACTGGGAGAAAGTGCAATGTTGGCAATGCATGGAAAGGGAAAATCGCAAGCCAATAAGAAAGGGAAAGGTAAAGTACCTCCCCAAGATGATATCAAGAAGAATTCCAAGTGTTTCTTCTGTAAAAAAAAGGGACACATAAAAAAGGAATGCGCCAAATTTCAGAAATGGCTTGCGGACAAAGGTAATAAAATCTCGTTCGTTTGTTATGAATCTAATATGGTCAATGTCAATATTAACACCTGGTGGATTGATTCTGAATCAACAATTCACATTTTGAATTCCTTGTAGGGTTTGCAAAACCTAAGGAAGCCAGTGGGAAGTGAGCAAAGAATATTATCAGGAAACAAGATGGGCTCGCATGTGGAAGCTATAGGAACATGCTATTTAACTTTAAGTAGTGGTTTTGTTTTAGGATTAGAAAAGACCTTTTATTTTCCAAGTTTTTCTAGAAACTTGATTTCAGTTTCAAGACTTGTACCTTTTGGATATTCCTTCAACTTTTCAGAAATATATTTCAGTTTACTTTATAAATCTTATTGTGTTGGGAATGGTATTTTGTCTGATGGTATTTACTGTATTAATTTACAAAAAAATTTCAATTATGATTCAATGCATGTTAACACTGGCACTAAAAGATGTGTTATTAATGATGATTCCTCTAAATTATGGCACCAGAGACTAGGTCATATCTCTATAGAAAGAATTAAAATATTGGTAAATGAAGGGGTACTTAATACTCTGGATTTTACTAATTTTGAGACTTGTGTAGATTGCATAAAAGGAAAGCAGACCAACAAGTCAAAGAAAGGTGCCAATAGGAGTTCGAGCATATTAGAGATCATACATATTGATATATGTAGTTCAAACATGGACTCACATGGTCAGAGATATTTCATCTCTTTTATATATGATTACTCATGATATATGTATCTCTAAATGCTTAATAATAAGAACGAAGCATTAGATGCCTTTAATATCTTTAAGGCCGAAGTAGAGAAACAATGCGGCAAGCAAATTAATATCGTGAGATCAGATAAAGGTGGAGAATATTATGGTTGATACACAGAAGATGGATAGGCACCTGGGCCATTCACAAAATTTCTTCAAGAGCATGGGATTGTTGCCCAATACACCATGCCTGGTTCACCCGACCAGAATGGTCTAGCAGAAAGAAGAAACCGAACATTATTGGACATGGTGCGGAGTATGCTTAGCAACTCCAATCTTCCTAAATCCTTGTGGATTGAAGCACTTAAGACGACAGTGTATATATTAAACCGAGTTCCGACCAAGGCTATTCCTAAAACGCCATTTGAATTATGGAAAGGTTGGAAACCGAGTTTGCGACATATGCACGTTTGGGGATGCCCGTCTAAAGTGAGAATCTATAATCCACAAGAGAAGAAGCTGGACCCAAGGACCATTAGTGGGTATTTCATTGGATATGCTGAACAGTCTAAAGGTTACAGATTTTATTGTCCATCTAATAGCACTAGGATTGTGGAATCAAGGAATGCAAAGTTTCTTGAAAATGACTTGAATAGTGGGAGTGATCAAACCATGAACATAGTTTCTGAGAAGGATCATTTAGAATCTCAACCTTCCACCCCAAATGATAGATTGGTTATTGTTCACAGCACCCCTGAAGTACAAACTGGTGTCGAACAACCAATTGTTGAAGTTCCACAAGCTGCCAACAACATTCCAGTAGATCAGGTAGTTCAAGAGTTTCCAAGAACTTTTGAACAACGAGTTGAATCACATACTTCTCAGGAAGATGGTGTTACAACATTAAGAAGATCTACTAGACCAAAGAGATCAACAATTCCTGATGATTATGTTGTGTATCTGCAAGAATCTGACTATAACATTGGAGCTGAAAATGATCCTAAGTCGTTTTCACAAGCCATGAGTTGCAAAGAATCAGAATTATGGTACGATGCCATGAAGGAAGAGATGAATTCTATAAAGAGTAACGAAGTCTGGGATCTTGTTGAGTTGCCTAATGGTGCAAAAGCCATTGGATGTAAATGGGTCTTTAAGACAAAGAAAGACTCATTGGGCAACATTGAGAGATACAAGGCAAGACTTGTTGCTAAAGGATTCACTCAGAAAGAAGGAATCAACTACACAAAGACTTTCTCTTCTATATCTAAGAATGATTCCTTGCATGTAATTATGGCATTAATAGCCCATTTCGACTTGGAGTTGCAACAAATGGATGTGAAAACGACATTTCTCAATGGAGATCTAGAGGAGGAGGTTTACATGAAAAAACCTAAAGGATTCCCCTCTAGTGATGGTGAGCAATTGGTTTCCAAATTCAAGAAATCCTTATACGGTTTAAAACAAGCATCCCACCAATGGTATTTAAAATTCCATAATGTAATTTCTTTTTTCGGTTTTATAGAAAACATTATGGATCAATGTATATAACTGAAAGTTAGTGGGAGTAAAATTTGTTTTCTTGTTTTATATGTGGATGACATTTTGCTAGCAACCAATGATAAGGGTTTTTTGTATGAGGTGAAACAATTCCTCTCTAAAAATTTCGATATGAAGGATATGGGTGAGGCATCTTATGTCATTGGCATTAAGATCCATAGAGACAGATTTCGAGGCATCTTGGGTCTGTCTTATGAAACCTATATTAATAAAATTTTAGAGAGATTTCGGATGAAGGATTGTTCACCAAGTATAGCTCCCATTGTGAAGGGTGATAGGTTCAATTTGAACCAATGCCCGAAGAATAATTTTGAAATGGACCAAATGAAGAAAATTCCAAATGCTTCTATTGTTGGAAGCCTAATGTATGCTCGGGTCTGCACAAGACCCGACATTGCATTTGTTGTGGGAATGTTGGGACGATATCAGAGTAATCCAGGTATATACCATTGGAGAGCTACAAAGAAAGTAATGAGGTACCTTCAAGGAACCAAAAACGACATGATTATGTATAGACAGATGGACAATTTGGAAGTAATTGGCTACTCAGATACTGACTTTGTTGGATGTGTTGATTCATGCAAATCAACATCGGGATACATTTTTATGATGGCTGGTGGAGCTGTATCATGGAGGAGTGCCAAACAGACCTTGATTGCCACCTCCACTATGGAAGCCGAGTTTGTCTCCTGATTTGAGGCTACTTTACATGGTGTATGGCTTAAGAGTTTCATTTCTGGGCTTAGAATTATGGATTCTATCTCCAAGCCATTGAGAATGTATTGTGACAATTTAGCTACTATTTTTATGGCTAAAAACAACAAAAGTGGGAGTCAAAATAAACACATCGACATTAAGTATTTAGCCATAAGGGAACGTGTTAAAGAAAAGAAAGTGGTCATTGAGCACGTCAGCACTGAGTTAATGATCGCTGATCCTTTGACTAAGGGAATGCCACCGTTTAAATTCAAGGAACATGTAATGAATATGGGACTTGGTTCCATTATTTAGTTTCTCATTTTATGGACAATGTTATTTTAATGAAATTCTTAATTATTGTGATGTTTTCCTCATATTTATGTGCACCTTAATTTTATTTGAGATAATTTATCTGTGTAGGACCAAGAATAAACATAAGGTTTATTCATTAAGAAATTGTTGCCACATAAATTATAAAAGAAATAAATACATAGTAATACATGGAAGATAATACTCGTCATAAGAGGACTTATCGCCATGATTCATGTATCTATTACTTAATACAGATTATCAATAGGTTTTAAGATGAGACATTAAGATTGGAAGTATGGACCAAGTGGGAGAATGTAAGATCCCTTAACCACCAGAGCTCATTCGACCAACTGAAATCGTTCGTCGTCAGCTCATCCGACCAACCGGAACCGTATTTCCCTTAACAGTTTAAACCGCCAACAGTTCATTTGGAAACCAACTTGAACTGTTACTCAACTGCCATAGCTCGTTTGGAAACCGACTCGAACCGTTTTCTCATTTGGGAGCTTCTGGAATGGTCCATTACTCCATACCATTTTCTACCTAGATATGTGGAATAGTTAATAGTTAGCCAACAGAAGATTGATGGAAGCTTGGCTATAAAGATTTCGTTTTGGTCCCCAAGCTTGCTTAATTCATTCAATTAATTTCCTTCAGTCTTACACCATCAATCAGAGTGAGTAGAGCTTGGAAGTGCCATACGGAAAGAAAAACTAGTGTGAAACTGAGAAAACTTCTAGAACAACAATTAATCAAAGTCAAGCAACATCAATGGTCGGAGGTATGATCCATTTTGGCATCTAAATTTCGATTATTTTGAAGAGTTTTATTCCGCATATTATAGAATCGATTTAAAGCTTACATACATAACCAAGGATACACATGTTCATAGAAAAAAAATGAAAGAATTTATCAAGATATAATAATTACTCTGAGATTTTCTCTACTGATATGGTTCCTATTTGTTTTCTTTCATTTCTCATTTTCTATTCGAATTTATTTTAGCAATTCCACTGATATATATTTTTCATTTTTGGAAGGTTTATCTTTCCCTATGACGCTATGCATCAGCATTAACTTTCACTATTGTTCATGATGGTATATATTTTGAATATATAGTTTGATGGTATATTAGTATTAACATCAAATTGTATTTATGAATGTTTCATGTTAATGCAATTCATTCAAGTGTGGAGTTACTCATCCTGTGGTAGCATAGAAGATTTTAACTCCGTGATTCTCTCCTCCCATTGTAATTTAATTTTAGTGCGGAGAAACATTTGCCTACAATGTGTCTCTCTCATTATTCCCTCTACATTATTCCCTCTACATTAGTTTCCATATGTTCCCTCATCTCTGAGAAGGTATTAGGGTTTCTACCACTTTCCCTCTCTTGGAAATTTTGATTGTATGCACATTCCTCCATTTGATTACATTGATCTCGACTACTATAATCATATGAAAACTAGGTATACATCCATGTGTGTGGGTCCTTTATTTATTGGTTGAGATGAATAAAGACTCCACTTGAGATTTATGTTCCTCTATTATCTAGTTTTTGGTTTTATCTTACTCATTCACCTCATTTTGTGAATGTTTTTAACCTTGTTCCTCCAAAGTATTATAAAGATAAATATAAAGGTGTGTAACATCCCATTCTACTGAGAACACTTTTATTGACTTATTCTTGTAGGAGACTTGCATGAAAGTGTTATGGATATGGTACATTATGTGTTGGTTGTGGAGCCTAATTATCTTCCTGATTCAGAGGTCTTTTACTTTCATCCACATTTATACCCCATGAAGTATTTACACCCCATAATTATGTACACTCTTCCACATGGGGGAGTGCAGAGGGGGGGTACCCCCTCTACGGGGTCCGGGGGGGCTATCCCCCTAGCTGGGGGGTCTGGGGGCAAGCGAGCCCCCAGCAGGGGTTCGAGGGAAAAGCCCCTGAAGGAAAAATTTCCTTGTAAAAGTATATTGTAATTTCATTGTAAATCGGGACCGTTCATTATAAGGTCGCAGATCAAACGGTAGAAATTATGTTAGGGTTTTTGCCCTAGAAGGCAACCCTCTTTTATGAGAGAAATGTATTGCGGCTATGTTTTTTTTATGGTGAATATTGTATTCTAAGAGAGGATACTGTGAGAGAAAGAAGACGAAGTTACAACGGGTTTTGTTGTAGGTTGTATCCCTTCATTTGTTGAATAATAATAAAGGAAGGACCTGGCAATTTCTCTAGTGGACGTAGCCCACACTGGGTGAACCATGTAAATCTATGTCTCTATTGTATTGTGTATCTTCTATGTTTTGTTTCCGCATTTGTTTTATTTTATTGCCCCGCGGTCTTGTTTTTCTAACGACTGGTATGAGGGTGAAAGGTAACTCGCAGGAAAAGAGGGTTCCTGGTTTGAGTGGGAGCAATGTTGGAAGATGGAAAGTTTAGGGTCGAGAAATTTAACGGCAAAAACTACCAATTATGGAAGATACTGATGGAAGATTATTTATATCAGAAGGATCTATTCCTACCATAGGGTGGAGTATCAAAGAAGACGATGGCCATGAAGAACGAAGAATGAGAGATTCTTGACAGAAAGGCTCTAGGAATGATACGGCTGAGCTTGGCAGTGTCGGTGGCTGTCAATATTTCCAAAGAAAAGACAAGGAAGGGTTTGATGGATGCACTGGCCAAATTGTATGAAAAACCCTCAGCATCCAATAAGGTATTTCTAATGAAGAGATTATTTAATATGAATATGTCGGAAGGTGGGTCTGTTGCAGATCATTTAAATGAATTTAATACGGTTACTAATCAACTAAGTTCTGTAAAAGTGGAATTTGATGATGAGGTTAGGTCTCTTCTAATATTGTGCTCATTGTCAGAAAGCTGGAATGGATTAGTCATGGCTGTAAGTAACTCTGTCTCTGGTTCAAATACTTTAAAATTTGATGATGTTGTTGGTGTTATCCTTAGTGAGGAAATGCAACGGAAAAGCACAGGTGAGAAATCAGGTAATGCATTGAACATGGAGAACAAGGAAAGACAAAAGGATATAGGAAAGGGCTCAGGGAGCCGCAAAAATTCTAGGAAGGGCAGATCCAAATCAAGACTTGGAAAGATAGAGTGTTGGAATTGTGGGAAGAAAGGGCATCTGAAGAAAGACTGTAGAACTCCAAAGAAACAAAGAGATGGATAGCAGGAGAGAAATCAGGAAGTAAATGTAACAGGTGATGTGTTACAAGATGCTTTGATTCTTTCTGTAGATAATATTTCTAAGTCTTGGGTAGTAGATTCATGGGCTTCATTTCATGCCACATCCCATAGGAAACATTTTCTAGATTATGTTCAAGGTGATTTTGGACAGGTTCATTTGGGTGATGATGCACCATGCAAAATTGTTGAAATGGGAAAGGTAAAAATAAAGCAATGCAATGGAAACCAATGGTTGTTGAAAGAGGTAAGACATGTTCCAGCTTTAAGGAAAAATTTAATTTCAACAGGGTAGTTGGCAAGTAAAGTTTGTATATCCATATTTACAGATAAGACGTGGAAGGTCATCAAAGGATCATTGGTGATAGCAAAAGGAGAGAAGGTAGGTACATTGTATTTATGTATTGGTAATACTGACTCTTCTATATCTTTAGCTTCTACAGGAGTGGATACAACACTATGGCATCATAGGCTGGGACACATGAGTGAGAAGGTTATGCAGATCCTTCACAAAAAAAATTTGTAGCTAGATCTTAAACAAATTGATTTGGACTTCTACGAGCATTGTGTTTATGGAAAACAAAAGAGAGTCAGATTTCTCGGAGTCGAAAAAGAAAAGAAGAATGAAATGTTAGAGCTTGTGCATACAGATGTATGGGGACCAGCTCAGGTATCATCTTTTGGTAGCTCTCACTGTAACGACCTCCTCGTTACGACAACAATTCTGATAACAGGTGCAATTTTTATTTTATTTTTTATTATTTTTTTTGTTTAAGGTGTGTGCGCGCGTGTAAAGAGGAAACAGACACACTTGACTCTACGTCACCACCCGACGACTAACAAGACGCAACCACGATGATCACAACAAGAAGACATAGGTGCACCATAAGTAACTGCAAGGATTAATGACCATAGACATAAGGCGTACAACAGGCAACCGCAACATAAACGACATATGGGGTTATGCACAGTACGAACATAGAAGGAAGAATCCATGGTAGTAGAGTTTACTATTTGTGCATAGGAAAGCAGGGCGTTTAATCTTAGTTCTCTGCTCCGGAGAGAGAGAAGGTCAGATAGGCTCCTGGCCGTCTACTTAGGACGAAACTAGTAATCTCCATCAGGTGTGTCACAAGAGTGGAAATCCTGCCTTTAAAGGGCCCGAGACTCTTGATACGGCACTGGATTCTTTACACAGGAAGAATCACGCACACAGAAATCTTGGAAAAATTGGAAAAATACGACGATCCACGACAAGAGTAAAACTGACCACCCGCCCGTCCTACCCTGCAAGGTTAGGACCTCCAAGACACATAATCAACGCTCAAGCCCAGGTTCCCATCGATTTTAACCATTTAAAGTCTCAGGGCTGGCGACTGTTTTGAGGAACATGGAGGTGTCTACATCTCGCCCGACACAAGCAGACCAAGCAAACACTACATCAAAAACACAATACCATCGCTACGAGATCACATCCAACAACATCACAAGAATTCCATGGTGCAAGAAAATTTGATTGCGAAATCCGAGCATAAAACGACATAAGTGCGAGCGCAAGAAATTAACCTTATTTAATTTAAGATGCAATGGTAATCCCCCTATTACCAAATCTTAATGACTTAACGTGCTTAGTTTAGGACTTTATATTTGTCTACTACTGATGATAATTAGTTCCAACATCCCTGCCATAAAATATCAACCATTTTCACTTTTCAATGCAAGGACTAACCCCATGACCATCACGTCACCACTGATGATTTACTTATATCAACTACATTAACCTTACCATAAATGATGACAATAGTAACCTTAACCATTCCATAACCATTTGGATTAATATTAAACAATTCATACCTAATCGTTACCATTAATCTATATATAATCATTACCCTTAATCATGACATAATCATTACATAGGCCTTACATCATCCTTACCATTAACCATTTTTCATTCCATTATATTATTTCGATAATTACTTTAAAATTGTTACCTTATGAAGCCATGATTATTTAACAATACTACCATTCACACCATATTACATTCACTAATATCACTTTGACCATTATTACAAATACATCAATCTTACTTTAACCATTATTACCATTAAAACAATAAAACTAGGCAACGGTAATAAAACCACTTACTTCCAATAGAATAAAACAATGTCAATGCTTCATGCAAGGGAAAAGCATAACTTTTCCAAAACAATAGCATAACTAGACAGTTATAGTAAAATATGTGATAACTTATGTGTGTTAGTAGACGACTGTAATAAAGGCAGAACCATTCCAATAGTAACAACATATTGGGCAATGATGATTACATATATATGTGTTGACATTGATTACATATATATATTTGATAATGATATGTATGTATTTTAAAATATCATTTAATGGGAATGTACTAAATCTGATTAAATTATATTGAGCTCTGAACCATGTTTGAAAAATGACCAATCCCTCTACTTTTAAGACTACGCACACACATCTATATAGTCCAAGTGTGAATACCTTTCATACGGGACAAAGAGAATATCTTTCATGATATACTTGATACAATTAAAAATAAATAAAAACATTGACATGGACTGAGTATGAAACTTTTTTAACAAAATATTTTTCAACCATACATCCCAGATAATAACATATAACACTGTACATCAATATGGTTCATTCTAATTTGTCAAATAAATTCTTTTCCAAACGAGTTAAGCTTAAAACAATTCACTGGAATCTACTTGATGCTTTGTAGGGAAGCAATACCATTTCGTTTGAAAATAAAGGAGTGACCTGACACGTAGGACTTAACAACTTCAAGGTAAATTCGGTTGCAATATATTTTATTTTTAATCAACCGTTAATTTCGCCGCCTCAAGGAAAACCACACACCATGACCACACCTTTGTAAGCATTGAAAATTCAACGTAGATTTATGTTGTTGAATAGAAAACAAGGAACAAACATACCCATAATTCAATAGATGGCAAGATTTGTCAGTAAATTCAGTAATGGAAAGGAGGAAAAAGGGAATACGTGGGTATCTGGACATGGATGTAAAGGAATTCGGTCCCCTATAGGAACGTTGCCACGCAGTAGAGGGAAACGGTCAGCTGCAATAGATGGCAGAATCGCCAGGAAGAAGACACCCCGGGAGGAAAACGCGCAGAGGTCATAAAGCATGCGCCACCAAAGGAATTTACCCCAAACAAACTGTAACCCAAACTTAATTCCCAAGGAGGAATCGCTTTTGAAAAAAAAAGGGGGAGGTGAGTCCATGGTTGTCCGAGAAGATAAGTGTGAATGCAAGGCCGCGTTCTAGAGAAATTCCTCCACATACAATTTAAGCAAATGCAGAGATCAGGTAACCCCCAACTCGCAGAGATCAGGGTGGATTATGGAGGAGTGTCCTCAGTCTAAACGCTGAGAACCCGAAACCAACATGCAGAGAAATTCAAAAATCAAGACGCAGAGAAAATTGGGGCCAACGAGACGCTGAGGGAAACACCAAACGCAGAAGGAAAATTTTAGAGCTCAAGGGAAGAAAAATTTTAGAGTTCAAGGGATGAAAACGCAGTGGTTAAGAGACTGACAGTTGGGGAGTATACTCCTCCCAACGCAGGGATATAAAAATGAAGGAATTTATATTATAAATATGCAGAGAATATCACAAAAAAAAACGCAGGAAATTTCACCCCAAATCGCAGAGAAATTCCACCATAAAAGAACAGAAATATCACTGTCAAACGCAGGGATTTTTAACCCCAAATCAAAGAAAAGTTTTAACAACAACGCAGAGATTAAAAAAAACGTTATCAGTGGATGAATCAGACAGAAACAATTTGTTGACAAGGGTTAAATGCACATTTAATTATAAAATTCATCACTCAACAGTCGTTGGATAGAGTCAGGAGGTTTCACAAGCATTGTAACAATTATTCTATGCCAATCGTCAAGAAAAATGGCAGATGCAGCAACCATTATATAAAATTTCAATAAACAGACAGATCTACATCAATCCTAGTGCTTTCTATTCTACCAATAAATGACCATACCTTTGCCTCTTCGCCTACCTCGAATGATGATTCCATGCTCCGTGTCGCTCCTGCTCCGCGCCGCTCCCGCTCGCCGACCGTGGAGGCTACACTGGTACCTCCCAGCCAATCTCTAGGGGTACTCTGCTTCCACCTTAGCCCCCCGAGCCGCAAAGGGGCCACACAAATCCAAAAGGTATACCTAGCTTCCCAGCTCGCCTTCAAGGCTGAGCTACCACTCTAATACAGATGAGAAAATCCCCAACTCCTCACAAATAATCAGTCAAGCCACAATCCAGTAGTGTAACGTTATGCTAACCATTCCTCCCCTTCTTCCTCATTTTCCTCTTCTTTTATAGAAATTTGAGACCCACCTACTTTCCCTAAATCACTATTAATTTAAGTTTTAATGACAATCCTCTAAAAATTATCTGTCGTCCAAGTGTCAGTCAGCCCCCACGTTTCTCCAAAATTATTTTCTTTTTAAAAATTAAAAGACTCATTTCCCTCACCCACCTAGAGTCGCTCCTAAAATTACTCCTAGGTGTTCCTAGATCCCCTTACATACTTTTAATAACTTTCCCTAAAAGAAGTTGTTATTTTAGTTCATTATAAAAATTTATTAATTGCTGATTCATTTTTGCTTTTTACCCTATGTCCCCCACTTTCCTTTAATATGTTTCCTTTATTACTAGTTTCTCTACTTCTATTATTTATCCCTTTCCTTTTTTTTTTCTTTCCTTTTTTTTTTCTTTTAAAACCAAAAAGATAAATGCGCTAATTTAATCTTTTCATTTTATTTTTAAAGTCATAACTTTTATACTCCCACACTTTAAATAATTTTATTTCTTCTTTATAATTTAAAAACCATGGGTTTCAATTAATTTACCTCCCTCATTACTTTACCCCCCCTTAATTTAAGAAGACTTTAACTATTACCTAGGAGGGTTTTAGTTTGCGTTCTTATGTTTATTTCTGTAGGGTCCTTTTCTTAAGGCGAAACAAATTTTTATCTTAGAGATGTTTTAAATTTAGGTTTAGATTTGAACTGGGCGACAATTAATTAGAGGAATCATTTCAAGAATTTCTGAAGGCGTTAAGGTCTTAGGGTCATCTAGGCTTGTCTCATCATCATCATCAATGCGACATGCCCTTCAGGACGCACTACATGCTCCAAGGGTGCCACTCGCCTCGTTTGCTTCTGTAGCGCGACGTGCCCTTCAGGATGCACCATGTGATCCAAGGGTGCCACTCACCAACTTGTGCTTCTTTTGCACGACGTGCCCTTTAGGATGCACCACATGCTCCAAGGGTGCCACTCGCCGACTTGACTGATTATTAGACATCTATAACCCCTGGAGTCAACACTCCACCAGGTGAACTTGTGGGAGACTAAGGGCTCTAAGGAATAAGGCCCCTGCCTTATTACGCGCCCCTTAGAATCATCGTGATCGACTATCGTAGTCTTCCCTCACGACATCGTTGATCCTCTCAAACTAGGTAATCGTTAACCTACAGCTCGAGCCACGGCGGGAGTGCTAGTAGGCTGTGACAGGGCTGCTGTCCACACCTCTCCCTCAACCTCTCTGGAAATCGTGTGTGGCCCCTTTACTCCATATGTGAGTCTGGTCAGCAAGCTATCATCAACCTGCATCATCAACCATCATGTCATAACATGTCAACAACATATCATCAAATCAATAAATATCATGGTAAATAAATCAACTCAAATAGCACACTCCCTGAATCAATCCGGAGTCCAAGGGTTTCGTTGATGCCTCTGCATCCTCTAGGTCAAAAACCCTGCACACTCAAATAAACTGAGTCAATAGCACCTGTTTATGTCAAAGAAGTAAAACATCATGTCATCTATCATAACACACCATCATCAAGGATAAATGTTTTATCATCATAAAAATCCAGATCACTTGCGAGCAAGTGTCCTCAAAGAATAAGTTTTCTAAGTACGCCAGAGCGGGATGTTACATACACCCCCTCTTGGTCTAAACTTCATCCCTAAGTTTCTCAGTATAAATGCCGAAATAAAAGTACCACAGTATCATAAGTACCACAGTATCATAAGTCTATCTATCAAACAAAAATGGAAACTGCTGGCGCATATCAGATGCATCCTTCTAGGTCGCCGAGTGCGGACTATAACTGTCCCACTGGACCTTGACCTGATCTACCATTCAACGTCGTAACTTTCAAACGCGATGATCCAAGATGTGGACCGGATCAGCCGTGAGTGCTCCCTCATATGATACCTGCAAGGAACTCATGTCAATCACGTGTGTAGGATCACTAATATAATGTCTCAAAACAGATACATGAAAAACATCGTGCATATGCCTCAAAGAATCAGGCAAGGCGAGTTGATAGGCCACGGGCCCCTTTATCTCCATAATCTCGGAAGGTCCCACGAACCTAGGAGAGAGTTTAGCTCCCTTTCCAAACTTGATCGAACTCTTTTGCGGTTTAACCCGCAAGAAGACTCGATCGCCGACCTCGTAACTATGGTCAACTCGGTGCGCATCGGCATAACTCTTTTGTCGATCTTGCGCTTCTTTAATCCTTTGTCTTATGGTTTTCATTTTCTCTTCCATTTCTTGGATCGCATCTGGTCCCACTAGGATACTATCCTCCAGTCGATCCCAACTCAAGGGCATCCGGCATGGTCGCCCATAAAGGAACTCAAAAGGTGCCATCTTAATGGTGCTCTGGTAACTGTTGTTATAAGCGAACTCTACTAGGGGCAAGAATTCCTCCCAACGTTTTTGTTGGTCCATCACGTACATGCGCAACATATCTTCCAAGGTTTGGTTCGTACGTTCTATCTGTCCGTCTGTCTCTGGGTGATACGCAGTACTAAATTTAAGTTGGGTTCCCAAGGCCTCTTGGAAGCTCATCCAAAATCGTCCAGTAAACACTGATCCTCGATCAGATATAATCTTTTTAGGCACGCCATGCAGCCTCACAATCTCACTGATGAAAAATATCGCTATGTCAGGTGTCTGATACACCGTACGCACAGGAATAAAGTGAGCACTCTTCGTTAGAGTGTCTACTACTACAAAAATCGAGTCGTGTCTCCTTTCCGTCAGTGGCAATCCAACAATAAAATCCATCAATATAACTTCCCATTTCGATTACGAAATGGCATGTGGTTGAAGTAATCCTGCCGAGTGTCTATGTTCAGCCTTTACCTGCTGACACTCGAGACATCTAACCACAAAGTTGACTATGTCGGCCTTCATTCCCTTCCAGAAGAATAAGGGTTTAAGGTCTGCCCTCATCTTCGTGACTCCTGGGTGAGCCATGTATACTGCTCTATGAGCCTCGCTCAGGATCAACATCCTCAACTCGTCATTTGGCGGTACGTAAATATTACCTCTAAAACTCAATAACCCATCGCTATCAAAAGAAAATCCCTCATATCGTGGTACCATCATTGTGTTTCGTCCGATAAAATCCTCAACTTCTTTGTACCAGTCATCGTCACGCTGTAAAGTGAGAATCTTCTCATGTAGATTCATCTGAAGAGGCAACACTGAAAATATGCATGGTCTCCGACTCAAAGCATCAGCCACTCGGTTCACCGTTCCCTTTATGTAAGTAATCTCAAAGTCGTACTCGCTAAGCAATTCCGACCAACGTCGTTGTCACGCGTTCAGGTCGCTTTGCGTAAAAATATGTTGTAGTCCATAATGATCAGTCTTTAATTCAAATTTTCATCCAACAAGGTAGTGTCTCCAAACTTTCAAGGCATACACGATGGATAATAACTCCAAATCGTGCATCACGTAATTCTCCTCATGCCTTCTCAGTTTTCTCGAAATGTAAGCAATCACTCGTTCGTCTTGCATCAAGACTCCGCCTAAACCTTCCTTGGATGCGTCAGTGCATACCAAGAAGTCTGCATCCATGTCAGGGACCTTTAGTATCAGTGTTGTGGTCAACAACTCTTTAAGCATTCGAAATGCTTCTGTGCATTTCTTGGTCCAAACAAACTTCTTGTTTTTCTTCTGCAATTCCGTGATCAGATTTGCTATCTTCAAAAATCCCTCGACAAACCGTCGATAGTATCATACTAAACCCATAAAGCTACGGACTTCTGTGACATTCGTTGGCGTGATCCATTCCATAATAGCCTCAACCTTGGCTGGATCCACGGCGATACCTTCGCCGGAGATGACATGCCCTAAGTAGTGAATCCTTGATTGATAAAAAGAGCATTTGCACAACTTCCCATACAGTTTGTGTTCTCGTCAACATTGTAATACCAAGCACAAGTTCTCGTCATGCTCCTATGTCATCCAAGAGTAGATCAAAATATTGTCAATGAATACTTGGACGAACTTGTCCAAGTACTCGTGGAACACCCCGTTCATCAAACTCATGAATACCCCTGGGGCGTTTGTCAGTCCAAAAGGTAAAACAATAAACTCATAATGTCCAAATATCGTCTTAAAAGCGGTCTTAGGGACGTCATCCTCCTTGATCTGTAACTGGTGATACCCTGATTGCAAATCGATCTTGGAGAACACCATCACACCCTTCATTCGATCGAACAGATCATCAAATCTTGGTAAGGGATACCGATTTTTGATCGTAGCCTTGTTTAGTTGACAGTAGTCAATGCAAAGCCTCCACAATCCATCCTTCTTCCATATGAAAATAACCGGTGCACCCCACGGTGACACACTAGGACGTATCATTCCCAGGTCCAACAACTTCTTCAGTTGTATTTTCAACTCTTGCAACTCTGGGGTCGACATCCGATAAGGAGTTCTTGCTATCGGTTCAGTCCTCGGTTTCAGGTCTATAGTAAACTCCAATTCTCTTTCTGGCGGCATCCCAGGAAACTCCTCTGGAAATACGTCCGCAAACTCCTTCACCACCGGAAGGTGTTCTAGACCTTCTGCTACTCCCTTTTCGTTGAGCGCAAGGATCGCATAAAGCTTGCACCCCTTGTGCATACTCTTCCGTAACTGTAAGTAAGAGACGAACCTCAGGGATACTCCCTGGTTCCATCCTACAATCACCCGTCTCTGTCCTTCATCATCCACCAAGCTCAACCGTTTCTTCTTACAGTTGAGTATTGCCTCATGCGATTCCAATCAATCTATACTGATCACGACGTCATAAGATCCTAAGATCGTGGCGTACAAGTTGAACCTCGTGACAAACTCTCCCAAGTTAAGGGCACAACCCGTAACCTTTCCTCCAACCTTCTGTTTGGCTCTCGAAGCCATCTCCACGAATCTAAACTCATCCTGTTCGACTGCCTTAACCTTAATTCTTTTTAGCGCTGCACCAGAAATGAAACTCTTAGTAGCACCTGGTTCTATCAAAATACTAAGGGTCTGGTCAGCGACAGTACCTGTTGTCTCGAGCACAGTCGACTGGTGTTCTGCCTGGCGGTTATGCACCGCTGCGTGAATCCGATGGGCCTTGCCCATATCTCCCACTGTAGTGGGTCCGGCTGATCCAGAAACTTTGGTCTTCTCCACAGGACAATCGCGCTGGTAGTGTGTCTCCCCACATGTCCAACACCCCCTTCTTCGGCCCAGTAGTCCTGGTACCCGAAGTAGAAGATGACTGCCCACCGGCCTGGAACCCTAGTTTGTTCTGTTGAATAGGCCTAAACTGCTGTTGTTGCGGGCGATGCTGCTACTGGTGCTGTGGTACTTGTTAAGGTGTCCGCTGTTGAGGTGGCGGTCGTCAAGGTGTAGTGAATGTGGATCCCGTCTGGAAGCCGCGATATCCCAGCGTATGTCTCGCTGGTGTCTGAAGCCGTGGCGTACTCGATGAACCCTGCCCTGCTGGTCTCGCTGGAGTCCTAGTCTGACCCACACTGATAAGCTCCCCCTCTGCTATGAGGGCCTTTTGGACAATGTCGTGCAAGGTTTGAGGCATCAAGATCCTAACCTTTACACGCAGGCTGCCATTAAGGCCAAACACGAACTGGTTGACCTTGAGCTTCTCAGTGTTCAGGTGCGGAGCGTGCTGGAGCAGCTCCATAAAACGTGCCTCGTACTCGGGCACCGTACGACCTCCCTGTCATAATGCATTGAACTCATTGAGCTAACGCTCAATGAATTCCTCTGAAAGATACCTCTCTCGGAACCGTTCCTCGAACAGTTCCCATGACACATCTTCGACGGCCATGTTCAGCTGCGGTAGGAGAGTCTTCCACCATAGAAGAGCACTGCCCTTCAGTTGAAATACCGCCATGCGGACCTTCATGTTGGAGGTATAATTGCGAAGTGCGAAGCACATTGCTATATTCTCCAACCATGCCTCGGCGGCTGCGCCGTCCGGGGCACCAAAGAACTCGAGAAATTTAACCTTCTCGATTTCATGGTGAATGCTACCTGTAACGGCCAGTGCGCACGGTGGAACCTCAGCAGGTGCAGGTGCCCTGGCCTCATCTCTGTCCAATCGACTAATCAGTGCCTCGGACATGCGCTGAAAATATCTCATCATCCCCACGACATCGCCAACTGCGATCTGCTCCTGTCCAAGAACTTGCTCACCTCCCTGGGGGTTAGACCCCTCTGGCATGGATGCTACTGGAGGCGTCACGCCTCCTCCCCTAGCACCCCGCCGTCTGCCTCCGCGGCGTCCTCTGACCATGATTTCCTACATGCACACAATCAACTCGATCAACAACAGTATAATAAAATCAATCGTGACAACGAAATCCGTAGCGAATCCCAAGTAGTGGGTCAAACCCGCTCCGATACCATATGTAACGACCTCCTCGTTATGACAACAATTCTGATAACAGGTGCTTTTTTTTTTCTTTGTTTAAGGTGTGTGCATGCGTGTAAAGAGGAAACAGACACACTTGACTCTACGTCGCCACCCGACAACTAACAAGACGCAACCATGATAATCACAACAAGAAGACATATGTGCACCATAAGTAACTACAAGGATTAATGACCATAGACATAAGGCGCACAACAGGAAACCAAAAAAACAACAACATATGGGGTTATGCACAGTACGAACACAGAAGGAAGAATCCATGGTAGTAGAGTTTACTATTTCTGCACAGGAAAGCAGGGCGTTTAATCTTAGTTCTCTGCTCCGGAGAGAGAGAAGGTCAGATAGGCTCTTAGTCGTCTGCTCAGGCAGACACTAGTAATCTCCGTCAGGTGTGTCGCAAGAGTGGAAACCTTGCCTTTACAGGGCCCGAGACTCTTGATACGGCACTGGATTCTTTACACAGGAAGAATCAAACACACAAAAATCTTGGAAAAATTGGAAAAATACGACGATCCACGACAAGAGTAAAACTGACCACCCACCCATCCTACCCTGCAAGGTTAGGACCTCCAAGACACATAATCAATGCTCAAGCCCAGATTCCCATCGATTCTAACCATTTAAGGTCTCAGGGCTGGGGACTGTTCTGAGGAACATGGAGGTGTCTACATCCCGCCCGACACAAGCAGACCAAGCAAACGCTACATCAAAAACACAAGACCATCGCTACGCGATCACATCCAACAACATCACAAGAATTCCACGTTGCAAGAAAATTTGATTGTGAAATCCGAGCATAAAACGACATAAGTGCGAGCGCAAGAAATTAACCTTATTTAATTTAAGATGCAATGGTAATCCCCCTATTACCAAATCTTAATGACTTAACGTGCTTAGTTTAGGACCTTATATTTGTCTACTACTGATGATAATTAGTTCGAACATCCCTTCCATAAAATATCAACCATTTTCACTTTTCAATGCAAGGACTAACCCCATGACCATCATGTCACCACTGATGATTTACTTATATCAACTACATTAACCTTACCATAAATGATGACAATATTAACCTTAACCATTCCATAACCATTTGGATTAATATTAAACGATTCATACTTAATCGTTACCATTAATCTATACGTAATCATTACCCTTAATCATGACATAATCATTACATAGTCCTTACATCATCCTTACCATTAACCATTTTTCATTCCATTATATTATTTCGATAATTACTTTAAAATTGTTACCTTATGAAGCCATGATTATTTAACAATACTACCATTCACACCATATTACATTCACTAATATCACTTTAACCATTATTACAAATACATCAATCTTACTTTAACCATTATTACCATTAAAACAATAAAACTAGGCAGCGGTAATAAAACCACTTACTTCCAATAGAATAAAACAATGTCAATGCTTCATGCAAGGGAAAAGCAGAACTTTTCCAAAACAATAGCATAACTAGATAGTTTTAGTAAAATATGTGATAACTTATGTGTGTTAGCAGACAGTTGTAATAAAGGCAGAACCATTCCAATAGTAACATCATATTGGGCAATGATGATTACACATATATGTGTTGACATTGATTACATATATATATTTGACAATGATATGTATGTATTTTAAAATATCATTTAATGGGAATGTACTAAATTTGATTAAATTATATTGAGCTCTGAACCATGTTTGAAAAATGACCAATCCCTCTACTTTTAAGACTACGCACACACATCTATATAGTCCAAGTGTGAATACCTTTCATAAGGGACAAACAGAATATCTTTCATGATATACTTGATACAATTAAAAATAAATAAAAACATTGACATGGACTGAGTATGAAACTTTTTTAACAAAATATTTTTCAACCATACATCCCAGATAATAACATATAACACTGTACATCAATATGGTTCATTCTAATTTGTCAAATAAATTCTTTTCCAAACGAGTTAAGCTTAACAAAATTCACTGGAATCTACTTGATGCTTTGTAGGGAAGCACTACCGTTTCGTTTGAAAATAAAGGAGTGACCTGACACGTAGGACTTAACAACTTCAAGGTAAGTTCGGTTGCAATATATTTTATTTTTAATCAACCCTTAATTTCGCTGCCTCAAGGAAATCCACACACCATGACCACACCTTCGTAAGCATTGAAGATTCAATGTAGATTTCTGTTGTTGAATAGAAAACAAGGAACAAACATACCCGTAATTCAACAGATGGAAAGATTTTTTAGTAAATTCAGTAATGGAAAGGAGGAAAAAGGGAATACGTGGGTATCTGGCTATGGATGTAAAGGAATTCGGTCCCCTACAGGAACATTGCCACGCAGCAGAGGGAAACGGTCAGCTGCAATAGATGGCAGAATCGCTAGGAAGAAGACACCCCGAGAGGAAAACGCGCAGAGGTCATAAAGCATGCGCCACCAAAGGAATTTACCCCAAACAAATTGTAACCCAAACTTAATTCCCAAGGAGGAATCGCTTCTGAAAAAAAAAGGGGGAGGTGAGTCTGTGGTTGTCCGAGAAGATAAGTGTGAATGCAAGGCTGCGTTCTAGAGAAATTCCTCCACATACAATTTAAGCAAATACAGAGATCAGGTAACCCCCAACTCCCAGAGATCAGGGTGGATTATGGAGGAGTGTCCTCAGTCTAAACGCTGAGAACCCGAAACCAACATGCAGAGAAATTCAAAAATCAAGACGCAGAGAAAATTGGGGCCAACGACACGCTGAGGGAAACACCAAACGCAAAAGGAAAATTTCAGAGCTCAAGGGAAGAAAAATTTCAGAGTTCAAGGGATGAAAACACAGTGGTTAAGAGACTGACAGTTGGGGAGTATACTCCTCCCAACGCAGGGATATAAAAATGCAGGAATTTATATTATAAATACGCAGAGAATATGACAAAAAAAAAACGCAGGAAATTTCACCCCAAATCGTAGAGAAATTCCACCATAAAAGTGCAAAAATATCACTGTCAAACGCAGGGATTTTTAACCCCAAATCGCAGAAAAGTTTTAACAATAGCACAGAGATTAAAAAAAATGTTATCAGTGGATGAATAAGACAGAAACAAGTTGCCGACAAAGGTTAAATGCACAGTTAATTATAAAATTCATCACTCAGCAGTCGTTGGATAGAGTCAGGAGGTTTCACGAGCATTGTAACAATTATTCTATGCGAATCGTCAAGGAAAACGGCAGATGCAGCAACCATTATATAAAATTTCAATAAACAGACAGATCTACATCAATCCTAGTGCTTTCTATTCTACCAATAAACGACCATACCTTTGCCTCTTCGCTTGCCTCGAATGATGATCCCGCGCTCCGTGTCGCTCCTGCTCCGCGCCGCTCCCGCTCGTCGACCGTGCAGACTACACCGGTACCTCCCAGCCATTCGCTAGGGGTACTCTGCTTCCCCCTTAGCCCCCCAAAACGCAAAGGGGCCACACAAATCCAGAAGGTATACCTAGCTTCCCAGCTCACCTCCAAGGATGAGCTACCACTCTAATACAGCTAAGAAAATCCCCAACTCCTCACAAGCAATCAGTCAAGCCACAATCCGGCAGCGTAACGTTACGCTAATTGTTCCTCCCCTTCTTCCTCATTTTCTCCTTCCTTTATAGAAATTTGAGACCCACCTACTTTCCCTAAATCACTATTAATTTAAGTTTTAATGACAATCCTCTAAAAATTCTCTGTCGTCCAAGTGTCACTCATCCCCCACGTTTCTTCAAAATTATTTTCTTTTTAAAAATTAAAAGACTCATTTCCCTCACCCACCTAGAGTCGCTCCTAAAATTACTCCTAGGTGTTCCTAGATCCCCTTACATGCTTTTAATTACTTTCCCTAAAAGAAGTTGCTATTTTAGTTTATTATAGAAAGTTCTTAATTGCTGATTCCTTTTTTCTTTTTACCCTATGTCCCCCACTTTCCTTTAATATGTTTCCTTTATTACTAGTTTCCCTACTTCTATTATTTATCCTTTTCCTTTTTTTTTTCTTTCTTTTTTTTTTCTTTGAAAACCAAAAAGATAAATGCGCTAATTTAATCTTTTCATTTTATTTTTAAAGTCATAACTTTTATACTTCCACACTTTAAATAAAATATTTCTTCTTTAAAATTTAAAAACCATGGGTTTCAATTAATTTACCTCCCTCATTACTTTACCCCCCCCTTAATTTAAGAAGACTTTAACTATTACCTAGGAGGGTTTTAGTTTGCGTTCTTATGTTTATTTCTGTAGGGTCTTTTTCTTAAGGATAAACAAAATTTTATCTTAGAGATGTTTTAAATTTAGGTTTAGATTTGAACTGGGCGACAATTAATTAGGGGAGTCGTTTCAAGAATTTCTTAAGGCGTTAAGGTCTTAGGGTCATCTAGGCTTGTCTCATCATCATCATCAATGCGATGTGCCCTTCAGGACGCACTACGTGCTCCAAGGGTGCCACTTGCCTCGTTTGCTTCTGTTGCGCAACGTCCCCTTCAGGATGCACCACGTGCTCCAAGGGTGCCACTCACCAACTTGTACTTCTTTTGCGTGATGTGCCCTTCAGGATGCACCACGTGCTCCAAGGGTGCCACTCGCCAACTTGACTGATTGGTAGACATCTATAACCCCTGGAGTCAACAATCCGCCAGGTGAACTTGTGGGAGACTAAGGGTGCTAAGAAATAAGGCCCCCGCCTTATTGCATGCCCCTTAGAATCATCGTGAGTGACTGTCGCAGTCTGTCCTCACGACATCGTGGATCCTCTTGAACTAGATAATCGTTAACCTACAGCTTGAGCCACGGCGGGAGTGCTAGTAGGCTGTGACAGGGCTGCTATCCACACCTCTCCCTCAACCTCTCTGGAAATCATGTGTGGCCCCTTTACTCCATATGTGAGTCTGGTCGGCAAGCTATCGTCAGCCTGCATCATCAACCATCATGTCAGAACATGTCAACAACATATCATCAAATCAATAAATATCATGGTAAATAAATCAACTCAAATAGCACACTCCCTGACTCAATCCAGAGTCCAAGGGTTTCGTTGATGCCTCTGCATCCTCGAGGTCAAAAAACCTGCACACTCAAATAAACTGAGTCAATAGCACTTGTTTATGTCAAAGAAGTAAAACATCATGTCATCTATCATAACGCACCATCATCAAGGATAAATGTTTTATCATCATAAAAATCCAGATCACTTGCGAGCAAGTGTCCTCAAAGAATAAGTTTTCTAAGTGCGCCAGAGCGGTATGTTACACTCACTATTATGTTACTTTTATTGATGATGCAACTAGAAAAACTTGGGTTTATTGCATTCGACAAAAATCTGATGTTTCTGATACTTTTATGAAATGGAAAGCTTTAGTTGAGAATGAGACAGGAAAAAGTTTGAAGTGTCTCAGATCAGATAATGAAGGTGAATATAGCCGCAAGGAGTTTGACGATTAATGTTCATACCATGGGATTCGTAGAGAGAAGACAGTTCCAAGAACACCACAAGAAAATTGTGTGTCAGAAAGGATGAATAGGTCAATCATGGAGCGTGCAAGGAGTATGAGATTGCATGCCGGTTTTCCCTTACAGTTCTAGGCAGATGTTGTAGATATTGTTGTTTACTTAATAAACATAGGACCTTCAAGCTCTTTGGATGGTAGAATTCCAGAGGAGGAATGGATGGGAAAAAAGATAAACTATTCTTTTTTGAAAACTTTCGGTTGTGAAGCATTTGTCCATATTGATAAGGAAAATAGAACAAAGCTTGAGGCAAAATCCAAGAAGTGTACCTTTATTGGATATGGTGTTAATGATTTTGGTTATTTCTTATGGGATTATGAAAATAAAAAAATCATTAGGAGTAGAGATGTCATATTTAATGAGAAGGCCATGTACAAAGATCAGTTGTAGGGCAAGAAATAGGAAAAAGAAAAACAAGAATACACAGTGCTTGATGAGATCACTGAAATTTTTTTTTCAAAGAAACCAGAAAATCAAAATGTACAACAACAGGAGCAGCGGGTACCTCAAACACCTGCAAGTGTTGTTAGAGGATCTACCAGGTTAAGTATACCCCCTGAACAATACTCTCATTCATTGTATTATTTATTGTTAACTGATTCTGGTGAACCATAATGTTATGAATAGGCAATGCAGGTAGACACCAAAAAGAAGTGGGAGCCAGGCATGAAAGAGGAAATGGATTCCTTGGCAAATAACCAGACTTGGGACTTGGTTCAGTTGCCTGTGGGAAAAAGAGCATTGCAGAATAAATGGGTTTACAAGTTGAAGGAAGAAGATGGAGGAGAAAAATAGTACAAGTCCAGACTTGTTGTAAAGGGGTTTTCACAAAAGAAAGGTATAGATTTTGATGAAATATTTTCTCCTGTTGTTAAAATGACTTCAATTAGGACTATTTTAAGTCTTGTGGTAGTAGAAGATTTGCATCTTGAACAGTTAAATGTAAAAATAGTTTTTCTCCATGGGGATTTGGAGGAAGAGATTTATATGTAGCAGCCACAAGGGTATGAGGTCAAAATCAAGGAGAATTTGGTATGCAGGTTGAAGAAGAGATTGTATGGCCTAAAGCAAGCTCCAAGGCAGTGGTATTTTAAGTTTGACGGGTTCATGACAGAACAGGGTTATAGTAGATGTCATTCTGATCATTGTGTTTATTTTTAAAAGGCTAGAAAATAGAAGCTATATTATCTTGCTATTGTATGTAGATGACATGCTTGTTGCAGGGTCTAATATGCAGGATATAAATATGCTCAAGAAGAAATTATCTAACTCATTTGCGATGAAGGATTCAGGTGCTGCAAAGAAAATCCTTGGCATGAGAATAACAAGAGACAGAAAAAATCGCAAATTGACATTGTCTCAGGGTGAGTACACAGAGAAGGTGTTGGAGAGGTTTAGAATGAAGAATGAAAAACCAGTTAGTACACCTTTGGCTATCCATTTCAAATTAACTAAGGAAATGTGTCCCAAGACACAGGAGGAGATAAAATACATGTCCAGGGTCCCGTATTCATCAGTAGTTGGCAACTTGATGTATGCAATGGTTTGCACAAGACCAGATATTACACATGCAATGAAAGTTGTGAGCAGATATATGAACAATACAGGTAAAGAACATTGGGAGGAGCTAAAGTGGATTCTCAGGTATTTTAGAGGTACTACTATTAATGATTTATGTTTTGGAGGTTCAGACACTTTTCTACAGGGATATGTTGATTCAGATATGGCAGGTGATAAAGATAGCAGGAGGAGTACCATAGGGTATGTTTTTACTATAGGTGGAACAATAGTAAGTTGGATTTCAAAACTGCAAAAGGTTGTTGCACTTTCAACAACAGAGGCAGAGTATGTTGTTGTTATAGAGGCTAGTAAAGAGATGATTTGGTTACAAAGGTTTATGGAGGAATTGGGAAAGAAGCAGGAGAATAACAGGTTGTACTGTGATAGTGAGAGTGCAATTCATCTTGCAAATAACTCAGCCTTTCATTCGAAGACTAAGCATATACAGTTGAGGTACCACTTCATACAATCTGCCTTGGAAGATGGACATTTGAAGTTGGAAAAGATACACACTAGCCAGAATCTTGCAGACATGTTAACAAAGGGAGTAACCAAAGAGAAACTGAGTTCCTGCTCAGTTTCAGTTGGTCTTCAAGAATGAAGATGAAGATGAAAAATTTTCCAGGTCCAAGAAGGTTCAGAGTCCAGTATATACAACAGCGGTGGAGTTGTTGAGATCAGTCTCCAAGTGGCAGATTGTTGATTGTGGAGCCTAATTATCTTCCTGATTCATAGGTCTTTTACTTTTAGTCATGTTTATACCCCATGAAGTATTTACACCCTAGAAGTATGTACACTCTTCCATGCAGTGGAGTGTAGAGGGGGCTACAGGGTCCTGGGGGGCTATCCCCTCGGCTAGGGGGTCTGGGGAAAAGAGGGCCACCAGTAGGGGTTCGAGGGCGAAGCCCCTGAAGGAAAAATTGCGTTGTAAAAGTATATTGTAATTTCATTGTAAATTTGGACCGTTCATTATAAGGTCGCAGATCTAACGGTCGAAATTATGTTAGGGTTTTTTCCCTAGAAGGTAACCATCTTTTATGAAAGAAATGTATTGCGGCTATGTTTTTTTTTATAGTGAATATTGTATTCTGAGAGAGGAGACTGTGAGAGAAAGGAGAGGAAGTTACAACGGGTTTTGTTGTAGGTTGTATCCTTTCATTTGCTGGATAATAATAAAGGAAGGACCTGACAATTTATCCGGTGGACGTAGCCCACACTGGGTGAACCACGTAAATCTGTGTCTCTCTTGTATTGTGTATATTCTATGTTTTGTTTACGCATTTGTTTTATTTTATTGCTCCATGGTCCTGTTTTTCTAACATTATGATTTTGTTTCAATTATGGGTTATATATGATGATGATGATGATGTATTGTGACTTATTTTTATTTGATGCGTATGTATTGGAAGATGTTATTGACGAGTTTTCCTGAGTGTGCAGAACACATGAGAGGTTATGAAAGATGATGACATCAATGAAGTTCCTTGGACTCTCGATTGAGTCATGGAGTGGATTGTATTGGTTTGAGTATTTCATTTTACGTACACGTAACATATGATTGATTAAAGTATGATTTATGTATCTAGAATTATTGACACTATTTTTTTTAATGGATGCAGGCTTGACGATCTTGCAAATCCAACTCACATAAGGAGTAAAGCGGCCATACATAGAACTAGACATTTGAGGGAGAGGTGTGGAAACATTCTTGTCACATCCTACTAGTACTCTCGTTGCGGTCTGAACGGTATTTTAACGATTACCTAGTTCAAGAGGTCCACAATGTCGTGAGGGTGGACTGAGATAGTCGCTAATGAATATTTCTAAGGGGCATGCAATAAGGCAGAGTCATTACTCCTTAGAAGCTCTTAGTCTCTTACAAGTTCGATCGAGTGGAGTGTTGACTCCAAGGGTCGGACAAACTTCCAAAATCAGTCAAAGGAGAGTGAAACCCTTGGAGCATGGAGGTGTGTCTTGAAGGGCACGTCGAGTAATTAAAAGACGAGTCAAATAAATCTAGGTGGCCTAGAAAACATTGAAATGTTTAGACCTTGTTAGAATAAAATAATTATTTAATTAGTAAATTACAAATCTAGAAGCCTAACAAGAGTCTAAGCCTAAGTCTAGACTAAGATCAAGTCTAAGTTTAATTAAGGGACTAGTTAAAATAATAAATAAATTAAAAGGATTTAAAATAAAATCAAACAAGGTGGTGTTTGTTATAAGGTAGAGTAAAAACTGAAAATACGGTCTCGCTCAGCTCTGCATCTAGGATTTAGATAGCCACATCCACCGTGTCCTGAGCCTAGAAGATGATAGCCCCGCAGGGGCCCCTGATTCGCAGGGAGGGGGCGCCGCCTGGCGTCACCTATAGCCAAATCATTACCAACGAATACCCTGGAACAGGAATGAAGAGGTCGACCTTCCAAACGCCTCCAGACATGCGCGCGCAGCTCCTGACGGAAGGCACCTTCAAAGATCTGGAAATGGACATCGACCCAGCCAAGGAAAAGATCCCTGCAACTGCTTCAGCCCCATGGGTGCCAGGGAAATGCATCCCACAGGCACCAAAGGCCCCAAAATACGTGGTCAGCTCACCGTGCATTGAAGAACAAAAACAATACATGAGAGATAATGCCTTAGTAGGCAAGTTTTGGGGCTTTGGCCCTCTGAGCGTGACCTGGTAAAATGGATACAGTACTGGTGGAAACCAAAGGGCCACTATGATCTGCAACTGGGCTCGAAGGGATTTTTCACAATCATCTTCCACAACCTAGAGGATCGGAACCGCATCTTCAATGGAGGGCCATACTTCTATAACTCGGCTGGACTATTCCTGAGATTTTGGACAGAAAAGTTTAGCCCTGAAAAGGAGGACTTCGCCCATGCACCGGTATGGATCAGACTGTACTCCCTCCCCCAGGAATTCTGGCTGGAAGAGGTCCTAGCAGGCATATGCAACACTATAGGCATATATGTTAAGTCCTCTAAAGAAACTAAGCAGCGGCGCTACACGTCATATGCACGAATCTGCGTATATCTGAACATAGAAAAGCCACTCCTGGGCTCCATTATTCTGGAGTATCATGACGAGGAATGGTCCCAAACCATTGATTATGAACATATTCCCTTCCGATGCAGGAAATGCCACGAAAATGGTCACCTTTTCAGAGAGTTCTCTCTTAACCTGATCAACAAAAAAGACAATCCAGAAGGAGGCAAGGACAAAGAAGGATTCGTACAACCAACAGCAAGAAGACGGCAGGGAGGCAGAAGGCAACCGGCCCAGGTAAGTAAAGATCCATCTACTAGCAATAAGTTTGCCATTTTACAAGATCAATCAGAAACCCCGACAAACCCTGCAAACCAGAATGCATCACTCCCGCAAAATGAACCCCAGGCTATAAGCCACGGTCCTGAGCGGTTCCCAAAGAACAAGGAAGCGGACCTTACACCCCTGGGCTTGATCCGGGAGATGCGAGGCCCCCAGAAGGTAGAAGATGGAGATGAGTACATGGAGTTGGAAGAACAAGACCTGGCTCGAGTGGATCTGGATCACCTTGAGCATGCCTACAGACATCAGAAACTCTACACCATACCCAGATATCAACTAAGGAAAGTGCACAAGGTATTTCTCAACTCCTCTGCAGGATCCTCGGCCTGGGCTAGAAAAGCCCTAGGAATCTAGGGAAGTTAGACAAAAAATTCAACTAAAGGCCAAAAAGACGAGAAGAAAAGAGGTAGAAAATCCACAAACAAGCTCATACAGGAAATTAGGAACTTTATGGTAAACTCGGGGCAGATCCACCTGATCTCGAATAACTTCCCTCCTCTCCCCACCCCCCCATCATCATGAAGATCATATCCTGGAATATCAGAGGCCTTAACAGACGTATCAAACAAAAAATGCTACGAGAACTGATCATAGTGGAAACCCCAGACGTTGTACTATTACAAGAAACAAAATGTACCTCAGAAGACATAGACCGACTACTTCCTTATTGCTGGAGACAGGGAAGAGCGGTTTCAATAGATGCCACAGGTATGGCTGGAGGAGCTGCTATCCTCTGGAATACCAATGCTTTACTGATGGAAAACTTTTACACCACCAGATGGTCTATCACAACAGAGTATAAGCTCATCGGCTCTAACAAGCCTGGACACCTAAGCAATATATATGGCCCGGCCAGCCCAAGGGACAAACAGGATTTCCTCAGAAGCTTGAGACACTTATCCAGCCTAACAAAGCATGACAGATGGATCCTTGGCAGAGATTTTAACATCATCCGCAGCCTGGCAGAAAAAAAAGGGGGATCAAGACGACTGGACCAAGACTCCTGTGACTTCAACTGTCTAATAGATGATCTTCGTCTAATTGACTTGGAGGTCAACAATGGCATTCAAACTTGGACGAATAGAAGAACTGGGGTGCATCAAATCGCATGCAAACTTGATCGCTTCCTCATATCGGAACCTCTGATGATGAACGACACGGCAATGGAATCTACGATCTTGAATCTCCCTGGATCAGATCACTGGCCCATACGATTATGGGTGGATGTTCCAGCCACTCCTAGGAAGAAACCTTTCCGATTTGAGCAGTTTTGGCTAGATCATCCGGACTTCCAGGCAAACATCCAGGACTGGTGGAGGCAGGCAGAGATATCAAACGGATCCAAAATGTATCGATTCCAGCAGAAGCTAAAGAATCTTAAGCAAATTCTTAAACTCTGGAATAAGCAAACTTTCGACAGCATCTATGACTCACAAAAGTAGATGTCCAAGCAAATGGAGGAGATATAGCTCTAGATCAGGGAGCAGGGATTAACAAATGAGATAAAAGCAAAGGAACTCAGAGTAGCCCAACAAATCGAAGAGAGGAAGAGACAAGAAGAGATGCTATGGAAGCAGAAGTTGCGTATCCAATGGCTCAAGGAAGGGGAACGTAACACCAAGTTCTTTTATTGAACTGTGGTCTAGAGAAGGCACTCCAACAAGATCACGCACCTCATCTCGGATGAAGGAGAAACCCTCCAATCTCATGAGGATTTGGAAACAAACCTGATCATCTACTTTCAAAATCTCCTCACAGAGCCCATCCCAAATAGACAGGCAACAATCAACAAGATTACAAGGCATATACCTTCACTTGTAACTCAAGAGAAAAACGTTGCTCTGCTCTGACCCTTCACCATTGAAGAAGTAGATCAAGCATTGCAAGACACCCGCAAGTGCAAGGCCCCAGGCCCTGATGGCTTCACAAGCGACTTTTTTCACTATTGCTGGCCGATGATCAGGACAGGGGTCTGGGAAATTCTGGAGGACTCCCGAGTCACATGAAAAGTCCTCCAAGCTTTCAATGCTACTTTCCTCACCTTAGTTCCCAAAGAGGGGCAGGCACATCAGGCCAAGCAGTACCGACCTATTGCTCTCTGCAATGTGATTTACAAACTCCTTACAAAGGTAATAGCGAGGAGACTCAAGATGATCTTACCAACAATCATTTCCCCAGAGCAATCGGGTTATGTTGAGGGTAGGCAAATCTTGGACAGCATCATCCTGGCTCATGAAGTAATTCACTCCTTACAGAAAACCAAAACCCCAGGCATGCTCCTCAAATTAGACCTCTCTAAAGCCTTTGACAAGATTAGCTGGGAATACATGCGAGTAATGCTCCTGGCTTTTGGTTTCAACCAAAGCTGGGTAACTTCGATTTTAAATTTAACCTCATCGGCCTTCTTCTCTCTACTTATCAATGGTGTACCCTCGAAGCCCTTCTCCCCATCAAGAGGAATCAGACAGGGAGATCCCCTTTCCCCCTTCCTCTTCATCATCTTAGCCGAAGGACTCAGTCGCTCCATTCATGTTGCTATGGAACAGAACCTCCTAGCAGGCTTACCCCTGCATGGAATTTCACCCCCTATCTCGCATAGCCAGTTTGTGGATGACACGCTCCTAATGGGTATCCCTACTATGCGAGAAGCTAGCTCTCTTCAAGAGATTCTCCAAACCTTTTCTAAGGCCTCAGGACTAGACTGTAACAAGGACAAATCTCAAATCTTCTTCTTTAACATGCCTCCTCATATCCAGTGACACATCTCAGATATACTCGGTTTCAACAGAAGCTCCCTTCTGTCCAAATACCTTGGCATCCCCTTGATTGACAGCGCGCACTGGAACTCCTCCTGGGAGCACCTTTTATCTTCCTTCTCCAAAATACTCTCCTCCTGGACCTATAGGGCCTTGAACTTACCAAGTCGCCTCATTCTTCTCAAAGCTGTTCTACAAGCTCTCCCGATCTACACTTTCTCTGCGCTGGCAGCCCCAAAGTTCGTCCTCACCACCATCAAAAACTTACAAAGAAACTTTATATGGTAGGGCCTCAATAAAGAGAAGAAGATAGCACTAGTTAGCTGGGAAAAGCTCTGTCGACCCAAACAACAAGGAGGACTAGGAGTAAGAGACCCCTCTATAATGAACAAGGTTCTCAGCGCCAAAATTTGGTGGCGTTGGCTGAAAAACCCCGGTGATCTTTGGGCCAAACTGTGGAGGAAGAAATATACCCCCAATACGGCAGAGAAAACCCTAATCAGATGGAATGGAGACAACCTGGGATCCCTAATTTGGACAGCGGCCAAGAAGAACAGACAGTTGGTCACCCAGCAAGCTTTCTGGGAAATAGGGAATGGGGAAACGGCTCTGTTCTGGCAAGATTCCTGGCAGCAGTGGCCAGCCCTGAGTGCTAAGGATTGGGCCCATGACATCTTCACCCAAGCCACATGGGCAGGCTTGAGAAGAGTAGCGCATTACTGGCAGGACAATCCCACGGAGGACACCTGGCGGTGCTGGCATTTGGATAAGGAACGCATTAACTTTAGGGAGCAACTCGATTTGCAACCTCTGCAAGAGGAGCTGACTAAGCAGAGAATACCCATAATTGCAGGTGAGGATATTATACGATGGGGCTATAGACCACAGGGCTTCTTTAGCACTCGGGAAGCTTATCAGATAAAAGCTCAGTCGAACCCCCCCCTCGGTTTCGGAAGTCTGGGGAAAAATATGGAATCTTAAGCACTGGCCGAAGATCATGCTTTTCCTATGGCTGGTCTCTCACTCAAGCATTCTAACCTGGGACAATCTCCTGAAAAGAGGTTTTGTGGGACCCTCCTTACACATACTGTGTGGAGAGGCCGAGGAAACCATGAATCATCTCCTCAACACTTGCCCATACACAACTCAAATTTGGGACCAAGTAGCAATCATCATGCACACCTCGGATCGCCTTAGAGATAACATCCTAGCAACCATCTCGAATTGGAGAGATCAGGCTTTCCAGTCCCCCCTCCTCAATCGAATTTGGCAACTTCTACCTGGCTTTATCCTTTGGCAAACCTGGAAGGAAAGAAATAGGAGAATTTTTAGAAACACCTCTCTCCCGTGGCAACAGTGTTGGAGTCAATGTTACCGCAACATCTTGGAAACTCTTCACCTCAGGAACTGGTCGGATGCAAATTCAGCTTGCTCTCCCTCAGAGCTCACCATACTCTAATACTGGACCCCTCTTCCCTCTCTTCAGACTCGCCCCCTGCCCCCTTCTTCCACCAGCCCTTCGAGCAACCCCTCCATCTGGGCCCCTCCTCCAGAGGATTTTGTTAAGCTAAACTTCGACGGAGCCTCTAAAGGCAATCCTGGCGCCGCTGGATATGGAGTGGTCTTTCGTAATCACCAAGGACACATCCTTGAAATAGTAGCAGGATCCCTTGGGCATTCTACAAACAATGTAGTAGAACTCTGGGGACTCATCAAAGGACTGCAACTAGCCATCAAAAGTAATTATACAAAGGTGATTGTAGAGGGGGACTCTCAAGTAATCATCAGCCTGCTGCGTCGAATCTTAAATGGGGCAAAATCGGACAGTATCTCACCCAGATGGAGACTATCACATGGCTTACAGATCATCGCAGGCCTACTAAATCCAAATCAGGTCATAATTCCCACACACATCAGAAGGAAGGAAAATCAAGTTGCCAATGAACTTGCTAATTTGGGCGCCAACTGGAGAGGACCAGACCTTCACTGTCATGCGGTCTGGGATCAAAATCACCCTATCCTCCAGCAGTGCATTCGCAAAGCTGGAATGATAGATACCCCCCCGGATGGGGTGTCAGTGGGGCTATCATGGCAGGTGATAAGCGCAGGCACTGGGCGCAGTGGCAGGGAGCCACGTGAAGGGCTTGTGCCATACCCCATCGCCCCACCTGAAGTTTAAATGAAGTTTAATGGTGATATGAGGGCGCATTTAAGCCGACATCCTTTCCCCTCGCTGCGATTTTGTATGAAGTTCAACATGGATGTGGTTTACTTCTGCTCGATGTTCGCAGGGCTCCTCCCCACGCATCTCGAGTTTATCCATGTTCTTCTCCTTTGGAGTGCGATATCCCCCGTCACTCCCGTCCACCATGCGCCCTTCGTCCCTTCAGCAAACTGCACCAGGCTTCCAATGACGCGGCCAAGAAGCCGACCGAGACGGGGTTCTCCTTGGAAGCCTCGGAGGCCCCTGATTACTCCACCGGATTCGACCTCTAATGACTCCTCACCTCGCCATCAGCCTAACTTCACTCCGGTCTCTCTGCAAGCTCCGCAGTTAAGCTCCATGGCGGTAATTCCTCGAACTCCAATTGTACTCCTTCGGCTCTTTCAAGACCCCTCAGCTGCCCCCCTTAGCCCCGTGCCCTCCCATGACCCTCCGGGTAACTTGGAATGCGACCCTTGACCACAGGAGGCACATAAGGTTGCAGGACTTCATCCCCAGGATTCCTTTGACAAAGACTAATTCAGAAATAGCCTGTCTGTACTGCATAATTTGGTTTTTGATCTTAGACAGGAGGTGGCGGATTTACACTTTCGCATGCAAGCTATGGAAGTAAAGGTGGCGAATTTCCTCCAAATTATATCGTCCATGCATGCAGCCCTGTTCCCGGATCCTGTCGAAGCCGTTAAAAATGAAGGTCGGCACCATGTGCCGAGCCCAGTAGACATAGGCAGGCAGAAGGACGCGTACGAGGGCGACGACGAGGAAGCTGAGTGCAGCAAGGAAGCAGGTAAGCAGTGGAGTGACGAGACAACGTACATTGAGGAAGAGCCTTGGCCATGAGACCTTTCGGCCACGCAACCCAGCTACTTGCCAGGTGTCTAAGTTTTCAGAGTTTAGGTGCTAAGTTCTCTTAGGTTTAGGTAGTAGAAGATAAACAATAAAATACTCTCTTACTGGTTTCAACAATGACTTGTTGGACTAATGGGTTGGTAGGGCTGGCTGGACTGGTTTCCCCATGGCTAGGGCAGTCCAGTAACTACAGCCTGAATATCTTTGTACTTTGCTAGCTTGCTTCAGTTTTTGAAAGCTCTTAATATACATACACTCTTATTTACAAAAAAAAATAAAAAAAATCAAACTCTAGGAAGAAGATAAATAAAAATTTATAAGAATGGGTACACTGCACATGTGTGCATTAATTTAATAAAATGGATTTTTAAAATAGAAGGAAATAATAATATGAGAGAATAGGTGTACACATAGAAGAGTATCTTGAGTCAAACTACCACTAAGTATAACTAGAAGAAGACTCATAATCCAACTCTAACTAAGATTTAGTTAAGAGACACTCTTTAAATGAGAATTTGGGGTACAAAGGGACAACTATCAACAAAAATAAGAACACATTGGAGAATGTGAGGGAAATTGGATTTTTAAATAAAACAAAAATTGTAATTACTTGTGCAACTTGGGGAGAGTGTGACAAGTGTGTGGTTGAATAATAATAAATAAATTAAGTTAAAAAGTTAATTATTTGTGCATGAGGACATGTGTCCTTGGGAAAATTTCTATAAAAAGAATGGTGTAGAATGGAAAGGGGTCTCACTTTTTCTTGGTAATGTTATGCTTCTAAACTTTTGTGGACTGTGTTTGACTTGTGAGAGTTGGGATACAAATCTTGTGGAACGAGTGGAAGCTCTTCCTTGCGAGAAACTTCTTGGAGCTATTGTTTGTTGGTTTCTTGTGTGTGGCCCCTTTGCGGCTTGGGGGGCTAAGGGGGAATAAACGTACCCATAGTATTGATTGAAAGTTACCGGGGAAATCTCTATGATTAGCAAGTAGGACTAAAGAAGGAGCGCAATCCCTTGTTGAAGGACATCCTCCATTCACCATTTTCATTGGTTTCGGTATTTTATTTATGAAATGTTTATTATTGTAAGAGTAAATTTGTATAATCTAAATTTTAATATCATTGTAGAATTGTGTTGTAATTCTAGAGAAATTATTAATTGTATAGTTGTTGCTTAGAATTTTTCATTGGTGTTGTATATTTAAATAGGAAATTTCTAGAAAATAAATAGTTATGAACGCTACTAAATTTGATTGAAATCTTGAATTTAGAAATTAAACTACAAATCCATAACTTCACTATTCTAGATTGTTGCCAATTAAGTTTACAAAATAAGAATTAAGTACATTCATAAGATCGCTGCCAAATTTAATTAAAACCCCCAATTTCAAATTCTTGTTCGCTGCCAATTTAATTGCAATCCTGAATTCAAGAACCGATACTCTGCCACTGTAAAAATATATATGCAAAAAAACATTTATTGTGTATTGCGCACATGTATTTTTTTTAATCCTATGTATTGAACTTCATAGTTCTTTAAAGATGTTGATCGGAAGCATTGATGACTTTGTTCATGTACCTTCCAAATTAATTCACATTTGAATTTTTGTATTTTCCTTATCGCTACCAATTAAATTTATAGACCCTCATTATAATATTTAACTAGCAACAACCACTTTTATGTAAAAAGTGGTTGATATACGCCGATCAGCGCCATTTTTTCAGTCTTTTTTAATTAATGGCATCGATCGGCGTATATCAACCACTTTTTACATAAAAGTGGTTGTTGCTAGTTGATGGCCGGCATGCATCGCCACAACCATGAACATATTTTAATACAATTTAAATGTAATATTTAAATATTATTTAGTAATTACTTATTTATTATTTAAAATAAAATAATTAAAAATTTAGTTAATATTCATATAATATTAAATAATTTAATAATAATACTTAAATAATAATAAATAATAATTTAATTATTAAATAATAATAAATTATCATTTCTTTATAAAAAATATTAAACAATAAATAAATTATTAGAAATTGATTATTTAATTATAGAAAATTAATGAAATAAAAATTATATAATAATACTTATTAATTAATAATAATTAAATTATTAATTCTCAATTGATTATAGAT
>ML785157.1:65855-76521 GCA_009831015.1 Picea engelmannii
TTTGGTATAATTTTCGTCATTATTACCTGCAACCCTTATCCTCTATTCAAGATCACTTTCTTCCCTGCTAATGTTTATTTCAAACAACCCATGAACTCTTCTTCTTAAGGCGCCAACCACCTTGTTTTATTTACCCTTGATATGTCTTACCTTAAATTCAAATTCACTCAAGAAGGCTAGCCATATTGCTTGCCTTGCATTAAGGTCCGACTGACTAAACAAATATTTCACACCACTGTTATTCATCAATAATAGAAATTTTATACCCATTATGTAGTGCCGCCACATCTTTAAGGCGTGTATTACTGCTGCCAATTCTAAGTCATGAGTGACATAGTTTTGTTCGTGTTCCTTTAGTTTTCTAGACTCATAAAAAATAACATGTCCTTCTTGAGATAGGACACCACCTAATACTTCTTTACTCGCATCTACACATACGGTGAAATCTTTTTCCAGATCTACTACCTTTAAAATGGGTGCGGTCATTAAAAATTATTTTAACTTATTGAAACTGTCTTGACATTTCTGTGACTAGTTAAACTTGGTTCCCTTATTTTGTAACGATTTTATAGGGTATGCAATTTTAGAAAATCCCTCTATAAAACTACGGTAATATCTGGTGATTCTCATTATCGACCAGATGTCTGCTACGTCCTTAGGAATCGGCCATTCCATGATGGCTATTATTTTCTCAGGATCGACTACATTGCCTTTTGCAGATATTACATGTCCTAGGTACTGTATTTTGTTCTGATAAAAGTCACACTTATCGAATTTAACATATAGTTTGTGCTTCCTTAAATTTTGTTGAACTATCCTTAAGTGCTCTTCACATTCTTCTTTTGTTTTAGAATATACTAGAATATCGTCAATGAATACCAACACAAACTTGTCCAAGTACTCACTGAAAATACTTTTCATTAAACACATAAACGTGGCTAGTGCATTAGTGATTCCAAATGGTATAACAACAAATTCATAATGTCCATATATTGTTCGAAATGTTGTTTTACTTATGTTGTCATCCTTTATCCTAACCTGGTGATAACCAGATCGTAAATCCAATTTTGAGAAAACATTTTCCCCACCTACTTGGTCAAACAGATCATTTATCCTAGGTAAGGGGTACTTTTTCTTAATCGTCATTTTGTTTAATTGTCTGTAGTCGATGCATAATCTCATAGTTTCATCCTTCTTTTTCACAAAGAGAACTGGTGGTCCCCATGGTGAAACAATCGGTCTGATATATTCTTTGTCCAATAATTCCTGTAGTTGAATTTTTAATTCTGTTAATTCCGGCAAACTCATTCGGTAAGGTGCTTTGGAGATAGGGTTTGAACCAGGTAGTAGGTCGATAGAGAAGTCTATCTCCCTCCTTGGTGGTAATTCATGTATCTCATCAATAAACACATCTCTGAAATCATGCAAAATGGTAAATTCCTCCAAGTTGGGTTTATTTTCTTTTTCTAACAGGTTTGTTACTTGGATGACATAAACTTGACAACCCTTTCTCATGCATTTCTTGAATTGCATTGCTGAAATATGTCTAACTGAGATAGGTTTTTGTATAACTTGAACTGTCCTAGCAGTGCCATTTGCATCTTTATATTTCAGTGATTTTTGGTAACAATCTGACACTGCTTTTTGTTTTTCTAACAATCCATTCTGATAATTACATCATAAGACCCTAACGATAGAATGTTCAAATTTGTCTTTATGTTTTGACCAAGTAAACTGAACTCATAATCGGAAATAAAATCAAATACTTTTCTTTTCATTCCTGTTACTAGTTGTACCAGCCAAGATTTTGCATGTCTTGTTTTCTTAAGTATATTTCACTCCACTATACCAGGAGTGATATAAATCAATGTCACTCCAGGATCAATTGAAACAAAAATACGAGTGTTATTGATTTTACCTTCAATTTCCACCACATAGGACTGGTGGTCCTCTTGTTGGCCATCCACGACTGCATTTATTCGATGCAAGATTTTGCCCACATCTCCTACTGTAGAGGCCTCCTACAGGTTGTGAACCGCAGTTTTGGTTTCCGAATTCAAATGTGGACAGTTCCTCCTTAAGTGATGTTCACCACATTCCTAGCATTTTAATGGTTAACGGGAGTTGTCCTCAAACTTCTTTGTTCCTAGGTTTACTGGTTTACCATCTGCTTGGGTGTTCTGATTTTTGGAGTAAAAATCTCTCCTTGGGAAACTTTTTGCTGCATTTTGATAAGGAGATGGTTGATATCCCTTCTTCTGCTGGTTCATTTGGTCTTGTTTCTTGTCTTTCCAAGCCTTGAGAAATTCTGACCGATGTTTGTATTGGTCGTAACACATTCGAGATTTCCTCAATACTTCACTCAAGGACTTGGGGTTATCAAATTTGATTCTATCCTTGTAGGACTGTGGTAAACATCTTAGGAACCACTAGATTTTCACTTTATCCTCCTGGATATAAGGTACAAACCTTAGTAATTCCATAAATTTGTTTATCAGATCTTCCATAGCCATTTGACCCAGTCGTAGCTCATAAAATTCTATGGTTTTTATTTCATAGTAACTTTCAGATAGGTATTGTTTCTCAAAGTATTTATTGAAGTCTGACCATTCCATCTTTTTTTCTTTTAGACCCTTGGTCAACTTCAGGTCTTGCCACCAAATGATGGCTTTGCCTTTCAAATTATATATGGCCCTTCTGACCTTCATATTGTTGGAATAGTTGTATATCTGGAAATACTTCTTGATGTGTAATAACTATGCTTCAGCTTCCTCCCCTGTTCTGGATTCCCCACCAAAGGTAGATGTTTTTATTTTCTTAAACTCCCCCTCGAGGTGATCTACTTGTTTCCTCTTTCTGCCTATTTTTGTTTTATCTTTAGCTGAAGGTGTTCCTTTAGATGAGTTGTCCCTTTTTTTCTGCTTCTTGACCAGAATTATCAGATGCCCTTTTACTGACCTCTTCTTCCTAGTTATCGTCCTTTGGGATTTTCTTTGTCACTATATTTCACAACAGGACTTCATTTATTTCTTGTTGTTCCTACTATGCTTTTTTCAGTTTCTCATTGTCTTCTTTGAAAACCCGCAGTTCAACAATGAGATTTCTCATCATTTCTAGAACTTCGGTAGGTGAGCTTATATCACTGTTCTATCTCTGATCTTCAGGAGGTCTTTGTCCAAGATTCTCCTCAAGTATGATTTATGCTTCATCCTGGGCTGCCATGATTAACACAGAACAAAAAAAGAGTTTTCTTGTTTGTAACAATAATGGTTTGTTAGTTTTACATAGACATAAATATGTGCAAACCAATTATTTTGGCCCTATTCAAGATCCAAGTGTTGTAACCTTGGCTGGGATACCATATGTAATGAACCTCAAATTTACCGATAATTTTTTTTTCTAAGCAACATTAATCTCCAATTCATTTAATAGACTCATAGTTAGGGGAAGGTAATAGTTATGTCCATTGTTAAAATATGATAAATTTTCTTATATTCTAATTATGAACAATGAAATTTCTATTCAGTCTAGCACACAAAGAACAGAGTTCCTAAGTGAATAAAACTCCATCACTCTAACATTCCCTTCAGTCACAAAGTTATTCTAATATTCATATATATATATCTATATATTATATTAGACAGACTATAGTAATCTTAGGATTTACGATCTTAAAACTCTTCCCCAAGCAATATGCCTCTATACGTGTGCGCAAGGGTAAATCTCATTGGTATTTCAAAAATAAATCGTGTATACTATGCACAACACAATGGGGTCGGGAGTATACACCTTAGTGACAAGTTTTTGGCTTAACATAGGATATTTGGCATTTCTTTTCATGGCCAAATTCATCGAAGGAAATTCCATGTAATTAATGGTTGGTTAAAGATATTCAAGTCACCATCGACATAAAGTTTTCGTTTACTAAAACTCCATCCTAACAACTTGTTTAACTCTACCTACGCTGCCTGATGTCTTAACTGAACGATTTCTCTTTGAACGATGTGCTAACTGGACTTACAACAGTTATAGTTAATCATTTCTAATTCATCGTTCCATGAAGGAACCTTCTATACTTTGTATTCCTTTAATGTGAAGGGAAAATTTCTTGTCAGGTTTGAGTTATGACTCTGAACCAGCCATTAATGGAGGCCCTATGTGTGCTAAAAACGATGGTTATCACTTGACCGCTCCTCCAATAGGGTCGTGCCAACTATGCCCCATCACATGGTCAAAGCCTCCCTTCGTACTATAAACATTAAATCTATGTAGTAAGAGCTCTCTTAGGGTTAGATGGTCCTCTTTCGTCATTCGTGCAATATTTCCAAAGCAACTCTATGTTTTCCTTTGCGAGGGGAAATCGATCGCTTAGAGATTTTACCTGGTGGAAAATAGGCGTCCCTACCCTTCCACCCTAGTAAGTTCACGATGCTCCTCTAACTTTACAAGTTGACTGGAATACTCGGCTTTCATTACAGTGGAAGAACTTTTGTACTAGAACTCTAGTTATGATTTTGTTTTGAAATAGTTTCATGTGGTTGTTGTTCTTCTTGTAACCCCCTAGGTTAAACTTGCTACTGGAAAGGTATCCTTCACTTATATTTGATTCCAAGCCTTTTCAGAACCCTTTCGGTACCCCTCTTTTACTCCAGTACCTACACTCTCGCATAGTCATTTTAGCACGGTTACGTGGTGGCTCTTACTTAAGGTTTTTGCAGTGTCCCTATATTCATTTTTATGGATTAACCTTACCCAAATGTTACTGTTAACTAGTTTCGAATTCCTGTGAAACCACGTAGAAGTATTAATTTCCAAAGAAATTCTGATAGGGTAGAACTCATGTCGAGGAACATGTCTTCAAGCGTTTTTCCTTCGGCGGATCCTAACAGGCCACCAGCTAACCCTTACGACTAAAATGTTTTAAAAGAGATTTCTCTAATTTCCATTTAGTATGTAATGTAAAGTGGTTGCCCTATGTCCCTAACGAGTCGTTAAGGAATACTCTATAATATGCAATATATGAATCTAGGCCAACCCTTGTTTTAAGGTATTCCATATTGTTATTATCATTCTTTGAGGGTGGAACCCACCATTCAAAAAAATGTATTCGGCATAAGTATTAACTCTATGTGAAGTTTGTGTAAAGTAATGAAATGGATTTCATTCTGTACTTCTTTATTGATTTTAATTATTAGAAGATTCTCTTTGATTTTCCTTCTGGTGTATATATTCAAAGAATTGATTATCGACCTAATGATGGGATCCTTGGTTTTTGCAAGGGTACCCATCAAGTCGACTTTGTCCCAGTTCTCCCTTCCAGTCCAAGGATGACTTCGTCAACTACGTGGAGACAAGGCGACTGGTACTGTCACCCCAAGTTAAGTGATATTTCAAACTTTGTGTGTTTGTCTCTTTTAATCAATTTAACTCAGAATTTGAATTTTATGTTTCATATGAGAAAGTTCTATTATTCCTAGATTGTTACTTAAATGAAATTTCATTGGTTCCCTTACAGGGTTGGAGTATCCAAAAGCTTCGGGATTCTAAGCATCCTCTCGTACAAAAGGTACTCAGGTTCCTTTACAACATTTTCAGATCTTATCATTCCATATTTAAAGAACGGAACCCTAGGCTCTAGCCTAGATTATCTTGTTGGATACAAAATTTTCATTCCAATTACTGTTAATCCAATGAATCCGAATGTTGCAACGATATTCACTATTGGAAGGCCATAACGCAAGCCTTGCGTAAGTTTTGGATACACCTTTGGTTTCAGATTTGGAGATGGATTGTATAATGATTTTAACTAACATTTGAGCCACGAGAATTTCCTCATGTATACTTGCAATGAAATACAATGATTAATAGTAAATTAAATCCTTGATTTGTCGATACACTGGTTAGCTATTAAACCTAAATTGTTTTTAAAATAAAAGAGCATTTCAAAATTATATTTTACCATTTTAGTTTTCCCGGGTACTATTATGCTTCCAGAAACTTCTTTGTGTCAATAGAATTATTGGTTTTATTTTATTTCATTGTTGTGTGACCTATACAAAGATTGGAATGAAATGTTACTATTAATAAGGCTATGAAACTTTGAGTTTATCATAACACATAATACATATATATAAGTAAAAGGGTTCCAAAATCTTTGTTTTGAAATTCGTCGGCTTTAACGCATTTAGAAATTCGTTTTCAGGGTTGGATCTATATAACTGTTGGAACAATTTATACATTAACTATATAGTATATGAATAGAGATACATATATTACTATTCCTGTTGTGGGAAATCAATTCATTTTTTTTCCATAACGTCTGTACATATTACCAACTGTATATATATATATATATCGTGAATTCCATTCATACATAGTGTTTCATCTTGATTCTGATTTAACATGTACATGAATGGAAATATCAATTGAGTACTATGTCTACCTATAGAAATATAAACACACTTGTATATCTGCATAATTTGGTTTCAATCACATTACACACATAGATAGTTTAATCAGCAAAATATAATTAACCGTGAGGTTTATCTACAGTTTATCCTATTACAATAGTAGTAAAAATCTACAGAACTAATTCTTCCAGAATTTAACCAGATGTACTCTTTCAACTTGTATCTCAAATGAAAATAGTGTTCATTCAACATTCAATTCAAAATATATGATTCATTCATAATTAGTTTTAGAGGTATTCTATCAGTTCTTAAGTCTAACAACATTCAATCATATTTTCGTCCATATTAATACTTCTATCCATAATTTAAATAGATGCATTCTACTAGTTATTTGACCATATAAAATTTAGACATAGAAAGGAGTAGGTTGACATATCTAAATGGTTTTCAAATAAAAAATGGAACAACCACGTTCCTACCAACCTTAGAACATAACATCCAAGTCACTTGTCCCATTATCCCCCCAGCCTGACCATGAATCCATGAGGGCGAACTCAGAATTTCTCCTCAGCAATAGTCCTTCACTTTCAGCAACTTCCCCTTGTCTCACACTCATAAAGATAGTGTTCATAACAACAAGAGATCATTCATTTCCCTAGCATACTAGGAAACGTCCTGCCTCCTCCCATATGTTATATATGCCCCAAAGCATTTGTGCCTAGTTCTTTTCCACCTATGGGAATTTTCACAGCTTTCCAAATCCCTAATTTCCAGGGGCTTCTGATGGCCAAATTCTTGATTTTCCACTTGTCACATTCAGCCCTGAGGTAGTTCCAACATGTTCCCCTATCATGGAGTCATGATCAATTGATTTTAACATGTCTATTCCATTTGTCCATTAGCAATAATTATAAAATATTTTGTTTCATACAAGTGTCATAGTCAAATAGTTATTTGGTTCAAATCAGATCTATTCGTAACAATCATAATCATCAATTACAATTCGCTAAATTTGGAATTTGGAATTTCCATAAATGACAAAAATTTTCCAGTTTTGAATTTACCAAAAACAGAAATAAATTCCTAGGAAATTTCGAACTTAAAAATAATTTATTTTGGGGGATGTTATATCATTGGCTCTCGATTTGTCACATTGATGTTCTCTACAGAAGGTGGATTAGTGTTATCAAATAAAATATGAAAGTGGTTTTTATCCCAGCATTGACAACTATACATATACCAATCATCGCAATCGGCCTCAAAAGCATACGAAACATATACTTCTTGATTATATTTATCTTCAATGTCTGCCATAATATATCTGTCCTGCATTCTATCCAATGAATTGTGAATACTAAGAAAACTATCATTGAGGCCATCTCCAAAGTCCTGCAATGTGCCAAACAATGTGTCATACAATTGGGCTTTCAATGCTTCAGTCATCTGTAGAATTTCATCGAGGGTTTGAGAGGGAATAACCATTGGAAATACCACAAAAATTGTACCTAAATAAATATATTAAAATTATTTATCCAATGACATTGATCTGGTATCAATTTGAGCACCCTATGAAAAGTTATAAACTCTGGAGTTCTATCATCATCACGGAAAACCCCCCAAAATAGTTGATTTTAAATCAACAATATATTTGGACGATTGTTTTTTAGAAATTGGGTGAAATTGTGAGATGACTCAGATAGGAATAAAAATTTTCAAAAATTCGGCCCCATATGCTATATATATCAAAAAAATCATGCGGTCGTCCATAGAAGAAAAAAAAAACCGTGAAAATTATAGATTTTAAAATGTTCATAACCACTTGTTAAGAAACAAATACTTGCATACATAAAATCCACAATGATTCAAAGAACAATACATAAGAACCACACTTTTATTATAGAAAACCATTGAGGTAGGGCACCACCATACAATGGATCATATTATGGAAGGGATCCTCTCTTGTTCACTTGCCTCTTCGAGGGGGCTTCCTCCTATTGAGCTATCGCCCCAAATACAATACTTCTCTTCTTTCCATTACATTGTTTGAAACCCATTATAAAGTGCTATCATTACTTAAGAACATTCTAAAGGAATCTTCTAGAAACAAAACCTTCTAATAAGTCTTCTTACATTTATTATATATAACTATCATAGTGGACCTTATTTAATACTACAGTGGAGCTAGTCCACCTTACATTCAATGGCCTCCAATACCTCTCTATATACCTAACACAAATGTTAATGATAACATGGAAAACACTGCAATTATATACCACTATTATTTAATTAATAAATCTCCTCCTTAATTAAAGTGAATTCATGGATGAAACAGATTATGTCCTCAACTAAATCTGCCTCTGATGATTTAAAAACAAATGTATTTATATCTATATACATGGACGATCTTATAATGTAATATAGAAATAAATTATGGTAATTACTGCAACTCATACTCTTAGAGATTTGTTGGTTAAGAAAGTTAATAATATGAATGAGAATTACATGGATTTATTGATTCCATATTATCATTTAAATGTTAATTACGTCATACATGAAATTACACATGTTAGTATAAGTTAGAAATACATAATATATTAGCATAAATTATATATGAGATGGAGTGAAGTAATATTAGAAAATTTTATTTGTTAGAGAAAGTAAAGTAATATTAGAATAATTATATGTTAGATGGAGTCAATTAATTTATCAAGTGATCATAATAGATATTTATGACTATATTGGTTATTTTTAATTGATTTGGGAATCATCATCTCATATACATTAAATTAGTATATAACTAAAACGATGTACTTTAACCATATTTATTAAATGGTTCTTAAAAGATTATATATATATATAGTTGACATTAAGATAATATGGGATTTATAAAAAAAAAAAATTCATTACTTATGGATTATTATAAATTATTTCAAGATAAATAAAGTTGTTCCTAAACATTGTTGTATAGGAATGCAACTATGATAATCTAGAGTGGTTGAATTTTTCCATCCTTAATGGTAAACTTTGATTTATCTAATATGAGATAACTACTTAAGACTTGGGTTTCATTTACATCGTAGATGATACAATTTATAGATTCTTGATGTTGTATTAGTGAGAAAAGTTTTACATTTTAAGTATATATATATATATATATATATATATATATATATATATACACTTTTTTGGTCATATTATTATGAAAGTTCTTGTTGCTAATTGGAAGTGAATTTTGTGATCGTTGAGGAATCAATGAGTAAATAACATAATTGTTGAATATCCTAAACATAGTGTAAATTATCCTTTATTGAGTTGACCTCTCATGGATGTAATAGTGGCTATGTTTTGTTGATGATTTAGTTGTGTGTTTTAGAATAGTGTTGTTATGGGAGTAGATACTTTTGTGTTCCTCAAAACAGTTTCCAGTCCTGAGACCTTTAATGGTCAAAATCAATCAAATGAATCCTGGACTTGAGCATTAATTATGTGTCTTGGAGGTCCTAACCTTGCAGGGTAGGTTGGGAAAGTATACCTTTTTGTTATCTTTATGTGATACGATTGATCTATGAGTAACAATTATGTTGTATCTGATTCTTCTTGTGTAGTATTTAGAGGAGAGTATAATTTGTGAATCTTGAGGTATGTTATTGACGTATATTACTTGTCCTAACTGTTGTTTCAAAAAAAATAAATGTTAACTTATATTTATGTGTCTTAATAGAGGGGTTGTTACAAGGTGAAATCAACTCCATCGGGGCTTGTTCCATAGAGAGATTGAAAGTTTGAATCTGAAGAGGATCACCATTGCTCCATTATCACCATTCAAAGAATATTTGAAATAATATTTGAATCCTTTCACCATTTCTCCCTTATCACCATTCAAAGAATATTTGAAATCGCATTTGAAGCCTTTCACCATTGCTCCAGTATCTATAGACATTTCAACAACTAGTATGAACAATCTTCAAGGATAGTTGCAAGATACTAGATATATAAAATATGCAGAACAGAAACGAAATGCTAGAAATGACAGAATAACAGTAAAATATCCAGCATAATCTTCATAATACATATAAATGATATACGAAACAGCAACAGAAATAGCACTTTGAATCAGATAGCAATGTTCACAGGCCTCTTCGAGGGGGAAACCTCTAATCGAGCAGCGCTCTGTTACAATAATATCCAAGCTAGGGTTCTCATACCCTCGACTCCTATTTATACTAAAAAGAAGCATCTAGAGGAAGATCCTTCTA